>JAWQRJ010005404.1:0-10268 GCA_033557515.1 Diorygopyx duplodentatus
CCGTTGAATAAATAAGATTCTTAAAAGTGATATATTTCGCAAATTACATTATTTAATGTTATGATATTTTTAGATATTCGTAAAGAGAAAAAAATCCTCTATTAGATAGATGCATAAAAAATATGTAATCCTATTTAAGAAAAAAAAGTTGACTATCGCTCTCTAGCGGGAAATTACAGTAGAATATTTTTATATAAAGTTTTTTATTCTATCTTGAATATTAACGGAGATACAAGTTGGCCCTGAAATTACAAACACACTGTATATTATCTTAACTTGTGTTCCCTAAGCAGGGGCGCTGCCGAATGGGTCTGTAAAATTAGTATCCCTGAAATGTTGAGATAAAGACAAAGTAAAAATGATTAATAACGCATAATAGGTCTCAAAACCGTAACAGCGAATAAAAATTATGAAAAGGTTTTGAATGCACAATTATCGACTTAGGAGATTTTTATTGATGCGACGGCACTACTGTTCTTGAATTTATTTGTATTGTATATTTATCTATTTGTCCTCTGATGCCGGTTTCTTAACAGTTACTTGGTGATATTTACGGGATTTAGAGATTCCGGTGCGAGGAATCTATTGAGGTATGTCTTAACTTTCAGTAAAATCATTTTAAGATATAAAATAAATTTTTGCTCATTATACATAATAGCTCGCGGACTGAGTGAGCCATCGTGTGGTTAAAGGTCAAACTAACTCAAGCTAACTCGCTGCCAGCCTTTTTTTTCTTTAAACTGAGCGCGTTCGGTTTACCATGTACTAGTATATTAAAACAAGTTGCAGAAGAAAACTTATTCTGGCACGAGTCCGAATTTCGGCCACTATTATTTTTACTGTGTTTTAAGAGGCTTGTTTAATAGTTTTTTGAAGTTTTAGTACGGGCAAACCGTTTTTATAAAAACCACCTTTTGAAATTAATTTTAAACAAAATTTAGCACTAAATGCTTCTTTTCCAAATAATTTGCACACATATTCGCGAAAATATGAGTTGTACAAAGTCAGCCTGTCAGTTACCAAATTTCGCAATTCGCCAACGAAAAAGAAAATATTAGGTTCAAAAATCACTAGAAGGAAGGTGGAGATAGAGATAAATAAGTCGCTTTTTTCTTTAAAGTATTTCTACACGCTCTATCGTCTGGCATGCCACACGAAAACAAACACAGTTTATTGTGAATTTAATTACAGCACATGTGCGTAGATAAATGTTGAAAAAACAAAAACCAAAAGTTTATATCCAGTATGTAGTTTTCCGGTTATTACGGCTTTACGAGTCAAAATCCAGAACACAAACTTTACTGCAGGCAAACAACCTCTTGGAACTCATATTGACAACGAAAATCTCTGAAATGTTGTTTGCCGAACTGAAGTAGTAAATTAACCTATTCGTAAAATTTTGAAATAGGATTAACATTTTTTTACCAAACCTAATTAACGTCATTATGAAGTAAATGTAACACAGTTATTAGAGCGCAAGTAAAGTAGTAATTTACATACTTTTGCTTTCTCTAACATTAAGCCCCGTCAAATTACTTTCACACATGTCAACACTAATATTACCACTGCTGACGGCGCCATTGCGCACCCACACACACTAATATTTCCGCAATCTAGAGAGACTTCATCCTTGGCTAGTATCCTAGATGACTTAATGACGCTTAAAATGTACGGTTGACCCAACAGTTTCTGAGTGATTCGAATGAAAATTTTCGAATTAAAAGTTGAACTTTTTATTTTATAGCCTTCTTCTTCAGTTTATGATATATTGATAATAACAAATCGTCCACCAAAAATCTGTTAGAATTGGTAGATCCTGAAATTCAAGCGGAATGTATCAATACATAGAATCTAACTACAATAACCGTTGAAGGATTTGCTTGTATTTAAAATATGAACTACAATTATTTTAGTTCTATTCCCTCCAGTGTTCTGTCCCACAATATTAAATCTATTACAGCCTGAATTATAATAATATCTTCTGGAGACAATTGTAATAAACCATCTTTCCGTCTAACGGTTTAGTTTCCATCTCGAATGATAGTTTCCATTCGCCACACGCTTTATTGAATTAGCCGGCAGGTGCGATAAGTTACCCATACCGTGAATTTCGCAACTTCATATTTTTAGAAATCAAATACCCCGCGGTTATTCGAGTGCCTATTTATAGAAACTCGAACGGCCGCGCTTGTATGATCGAAGACTTTCGCCAGAGGCCCGATGACGTTTTGCCGTGAATGGCCAAGCCAGTCGCTCATAGCACTGACCTTTTTTGCTCCGCCACCACTAACGGTGATATTGGAGATTGCAAACTTTTTGAAGTGGACCGCGAACGACCTTGCCGTTGTTAGATGCAAACTAGAAAGTAAGAATATACAGAGGCTGAGACTGCCCACCACCAGTTTTAACTACACTAGGAAGGTATAGTTAATAGAATACTCGTTGTGAAAGCTCATCATCATCTTTGGTAGCGGACAAATACCTGGTGTGAAGGAAATTAAATAATTTACAAAATGTTGCATCAATGTGTAAATACGTATACGTATTTGACTATGACCAGGTAGTAAATCTAGGAAATCTTTAGAAATGGCAGTTACACAATATTTATACTGTTTGGAACGGCATTGCCATTACATAATTTTCTTTACATTTGTTTAAAACCTAATCTTGTCGTCTTAGAAATGGGTTTCATGGTAAATTTATCTTATCTGCCGAGTAACTATAAATGATTGTGTGCCAACAGACATACTTAATTCTTTCTTAACTAAAATTCTGACCATACTATATACACTTGCTGTATAGTATGTTATATCGAAGATCTACCAATGACCAAGTATTTACCATCCGTTAAATTAGACAGCCTAGCACAATAAAGTGTCTGCACCCTCTATTGAATTAAATACTAATTACTTTAGGTTGTAACAGTAGATAGCACTATAGATAGGGAGGGCCAACCCTATATGTAAGGTTTGTCACGTAACGTGGACACCCCAAAATTTTTATATATCCTCCCATATAACGCATTTCCACTCAGGCAAAAAGTATTGCGGTTATGCGAATGAACAAGTGGGAATAAAATGTTGTAAATGAATGTTCAAATAGATAATGAAGTGATTGTCATCGATTAGTGGACTATCAAAATAATCCAGCTAGTTTTTGCTAGTGAATTGAATTTTTGGATCGAAGCCAAAATGTTACAGCAAACTAATCGCCTGGTGTAGGTTAAGCTGCTACATTTTATAACAGTACTGGTGAGTTAACTTTTGTAAGCGCTCAGTAAACTCCGGTAAACTAGAAAGCGGACCAAAATAATAATTATTATTAACAAGGTATAATAATGGTACAACTAAGGCAATTGTAACAAACTGAAGTTCAACTTTCGTTTCATGAAAATATGTGAAAATAGGAAACGATTACGATTGCCCTCTAGGTCTTGAGTTGAATAAAGTTTAAGTATCCACATTTTCAAATTCCCCCCGAGGTTTGGCACGTTATATGTTAATTTGTATATGTATATTATATTATACATTCTAATAATAAACTCGTAATAACTAAGTGCATCGATACAATTTGAATATTTTATCTTTAGAAGTGTGAGCAATTATCGACCACAATTTTCAGTTAATTATCAATTAGAAATGTGTAATTACAAATTCATCGTTTGCTTCCTGTATTAAAACGTGTCTTGTATTTACAATTAACAATTTAACGGTTCTTTTGTTTATTGCCACTTATCGAAGATTAAATTATTTATTTAGCACGAAAGTGTATAGATTCGAATACAAATGTCTTATTTTATTGCATGATTTTACAGAAAAAGATATCGATTATCGAATATTGTAATAAAATCTTAATAAAGCAGCTGAAGAGTAAATTGAAGAACACACACTTTAATCTATTTCGTATTTCCTAATTATAATTTTGAATCACCTAAAATCTGATAAAAGACCATGAAACAATAGACTAGAAAGTTACAGTCGATAAATTCATAACAAGTCAAGAACTTTTTATGGACAGAAAGTTGGGATAGGTAAACGGTTGCAATAATAAAATTTAAGGGATCAGTTTTCTAGATACAAAAAAACCTATCATTTTCTAGACGTTTGTAAGATTTGTGGATGGAAATAAAGGTAAATTTACCCACATATTGTAACTAAGCAAGCTGCTAAGTGCAGTAAAATTTTTGGGAATTAATCAAGATTTAGTAGGTAACGTGAGCTTTTAGGTGACCTTAATTACATAGCTTTCTTACCTATTGCGAATTTATAAAATCAAATGTTGTTTCGAGTGGTACATGTACAAAAATAAAGCCTTTGGATTTAAGCCTAAATTGTAAAATTATGCCGTACCCTGCAAAGTTGTTGAGAGACGACTCTCACATTTTTGAAAACGACAATCAGCAATCTTGATTGCCATTTAGTTGGCCCTCCTCTTCCAATCTCACTTGCCATCTTTCCATGTTTGTTAATTAAGGATTGAGCCATGACCTTTATTTTTACCTATTTACTAGATTGAGTAACATTACAGTTTTTAACTGTAGACAAGACAATAAAGGTTCCGAAATATTGCAAAAAAAGAGATTGATGAAAAAACCAAGCTTAACACAACAAGCAGTTATTTCCGAGTGATGATGAATGATGGTTATTAAACCAAGCACAAATAAATCATACAATAAGTGCACCAACTCGTGATCGCATTGGTTAAACGAGTCACCAAGAGTCATCAAGACGAGCGTTAAGAAATGTACGATCACAATGGACGAATTGCTAGGACTAAACCTTTTATACATTCGAATAGAAAAAATAGATTGGATGGGAATTTGTGAATGAGTATTTATACACAAAAACTTTGTATAAATATGTTGTGAAAAATGTAATGTACACAGACGAAAGTTTTTCTTTCTTATGGAAGGGTATGGCGTCAACATAATCCAGAACTAAATGGATAAGAGGTGACATTTAAAATTTCAAAATAAATTTTAAGAAACAGTGCTGTAACGTAAGGGAGATGAGAGATGGAAGACTTACTATACTTTTACAAGTCTTTATAAGACCTAAACATATCCCCTGGGTTACCAAAGAACGGTGTATTTATAATTGCCTAAAAGTTATTAAAATCCCAGCCCAATCTCCAGATTTAGTTAGTAATTTATAGCACGAAAACAAGTTTACAACAAGTTCACACGTTTACAAGAAAAAATCAAAAACACCATATTTCCAATTCGGACGAATAAAAATTAGTATAATCTTTGCCAAGAAAACAAAAAGCAGTAAAAGAGGCAAAATGACATCCAACATAATATTGAAATCAAGTATTTCATGCATTCATTGGAAACATTTGATGCATCTTATCCATTCATCATTGTCGCGATCTTCTTCGTCAGTAGAGACCAAAATTGGGTCATCATCAGATGTTTCCGCGTCAAAAGACTGTTTCTTTTGTCGCTTGTTGGTTTTGTTTTTATTTTTGTTGTTTCCTGCTGTTTTAGTTTTTCTTACACTTCCGTCCCTTTTTTTCCGATTTTTCCTTCTCCTTCCGCTTCTTTTCTGCATCCATTATTTCTTGTTTATGTGGAGGCCATGACTATTATGGTTTTGTCCCGTCTAGTTGAGGTTGAAGGTAGTTCAATGATTGGAACAGGCTGTACCTCTGCTGAAACTATCAATGAGGATGAAGAGTTTCCTGATTGTGATAATGAAGTTGATGTTGTTGGTCTTGCCCTTGTGGAATCCGAGGGTGATGAGACGTCATTTACCAAAGGTGTTATGTTGTTTGCATCGGTTGAAGAAGGAGCATGTGGTGAGTCGACGAAAATGTTTTCGTTAAGTGGAAATATTCCCGTTTTCCGAAATCCATTTACTGCTGTATCTGTTTTACAAGCTTCTGCATAAGCTTTTCCAAATACTTCTCCAACTTGGTAGTGAGTAACAACCCGCCCTGGATGATTTGTCAACCAATTTCTTGGGCATGGTATGTTTTTAAACGAAACATAAATGAGACATCCAAAGGCTGCATATGATCAATTGAATGAGGGGAGAGGCAGATTACAGATAGATCATTGTCACGTGCAATGTCCATCACGACTACATTTTTGTATGGCTGTAATGACCATCTAATACCAGCAAAACAGGATCTTCTTTAGATGGTTTTACTATGGATACGAAATGTCTCAGCCATTTTGTGAATAGCTCAGGCTGGATCCAACCAGACTGGGATCCACCAATGGTGCCTGGAGATGCTCCATCGAGTTGTTCAGCTTTCATGTTTTTTCTTGGAAACACCATCAATGGGGGAATAAACTGACCAGAAGCTGACATACAAATAACAATAGTTACTAATGCTCCTATTTCAGCAGATGACAATTTGTGAACTTCTCTTTTGTCTTTCACAGTCAGGATTTTTCTGACTTTATGCTGAACAGTGGTGATACATACATCAATATGTATCATCCACATACATCAATATTAAATATTTTATTAGGGTTGAAGCTAATCTTTTGCAGATCATGATTCAATATGTCAAAAAAGTCTTAAAGTATCCTGCAGTAAAACCTTGTGCATGCATGAGCTCGTGATAATGACTCTGGTTTACGGAATGACAAATCAGGATGACGAGCCATAAATAACTTCATCAATTTTTTGCCCCCCTTCTTTTTGGTGTGGAATATTATTCCTGATAGCCAATTGAAAAGCCATTCGTTTTAAATCAGAAGCGGTGGCGCTGTAGTAATTCTTCTCCATTTGCAAGGAATAGTTTACCAGCTCCTCTTCTAATTCTACCGGCAAAACTGGTTTTCTTCCCATTTTCCCAGAAGCTACATTTTTTTTACAGATTTTTCAGAATTTTTCACGTAATCTTTCAAAGTAGCTCTTGGGACGTTAAATAACTTTACTGCCTTTTTATAACCCATTTTTTTCGTTCCTACAGCTTCAACAGCTTTTGCAATTGCTTCACGATCCCACGCTTTCCCTTTGGCATCTAAAGAATAAAGAAAAATATTAAATAAAATATTAAATAAATATAGAAAACAGCTATAGAAAATAAACTTAAAAGTAAGGTGAAGTTACCTAAATATCGTGGCGGAAACGATATTAGGTCCACGTTGGGGGGACGTTATTATATCAATATAAATATCATATCAATATTTAATCAAGTCCGAGAATATTTGAATCAAAAGCTCACCTTGGACAGTTTTTTTCTTGTTTAATTGATACCCATGTTTGGGTTATAAGAGAAGTTATGACCAAAATGAGTTTCAATTGAACAAGCCTAGTAGATTGAGTAATTTCTCAAGATACTCGAAAATATTAGCAAATTTGTTCTTTATTGGAAAATCATCAGCGCCCATCAGAGCAGTGTACATATTTATCCATAAAGCGCAACAAGTGGCACCAAAATATACTTTGATGAATTCACATTTGTCCCAGTTTCGCGTTTACTTAATTCGTTTCAGATTACCTTACAACAAAACATATTTTTGCTTACAGTTGTACTATATTGTAAAAAGTGTTTTGATAAAGATAACAAACAACACTATTAAAGTGAACAAATGATTCCTTTAATAATCGTATACATAAAAGTAGCTTTTATTGGCGTTTTTATTTACTATAACTAACCTTCCTGAACAACATATGAAAAAATCCGTGTGTGCACATGTGTATACAGCATACATAACAAGGCTTGCCTGGCATTTATATTAATGCAAATGAACGTAGCAGTTGCAATAAACAGGAAGTAGTACTCTTAACAAACGTGTCGTGTAGGTCACAGTTTACAGCGTTACATGGCTCAATCCAGTAGTAGTTAAGAACTCAAATCGAAGGCAAATCACTCTGGTGCTAGTGAAAGTATACGTGGACGAAAAATTTCGCTTTCACTGCCGCCTACCAAATCAATAAAAGATTCGCAAAGCTTCTACATATCACGCCGGTTTCGCTTCAGAATTCCTATTGCTCGTGTTGTGGATTTTGATGAATTATATAATTCGCATATGAAGTAACAATGAATGATCTAACGCGTCGACGTACATGTTTTCTTAGGATGCAGTTAAGATAAATAACTGCGTGTTGTTAAAGCGATATGGGTCGCTGATTGTTTTATCTTCAAGGAGGTTGTGTGTGTTTGAATTAAAAATCATGCAGTTATCAGCGGCAAATTATTATGTAGCGTTTATCGCCTCGATAATGCACCGAATAAAAATGGCAGCCATATTTTACCACTACCGAGAACCCACTTGAGTAGAGTTCCACGTATAGTGAGTAGAACTCGTCCAAGCGACAGTAGTAAAGTTGCTGTAACCGCAGCAGTGTCGTGAGTCGGACCAATAGCAGTGCACCACGTATCTTAACCCATCAGCCTCCATTCCATTTGCTCAAAATGCTCTTGTTTATGTGAGTGGATTTTGCTTATATTTTGATTTTTAACTTAAACTCAATTTGAATTAAAACTTATTTTTACCTGATTGCTTTAATTTAACCCACATCATGTTATTATTACTGCAACTTTAAGTTCTTGGTTTGTCATTTTATTCATTTGTATAACTTATAATTTCAGCCGGTGTGAAAATACTGCATAAAATATGGAAATTACATTGAACTGTGTCAAAGTAATTTTGGCGCCAGCTGGCAGTTTTCACTAGCATATACATAATTGATAGGTGCAATGGAATATTTTTTCAAAGCTGAATGTAATATTGGCGCCACACTGACGTATTGTTTGTGCAATTACGGCAATGCCACAGGCATCTGGCTAGACTGGTTATTGCAAATAATTATGGCAATTTTCTGGTTGTGTCAAGCGCACTGGGCAGGTCGTAACCAATGATGCACAGAGCGTCTAGAAAAATTCCAGTAATGTCCATGGAGACTACATAATAACAGGGATGGTTTGATTTGTATCAACTTGCTGATAATTGCGGATACAATAATTGCTACTAAAGTGCAAATTGAATTCTGAACGTAGTATCATTAGTATGGGGATGATAATCTGATTGGTATAGAACTAGACTTTACTAGACTATGAGAGGCGTTCATTCATGATTCACGTTTGAGATAGAGAGGTATTTATTTACGGCAATCTCTACTGTGTACAGAGTTTATCGAATGTTCTGCCTATACTTAAAAATTCATATTAAGTAAACTAAAGTTATTGCTAACATCAAAACAGTAATTGATAGAGATTTATTATCAATTTAATTTGTCGTCTTAATTTGCGTTCTTAGGGGAATTCAAATAATTATATCAAATCGTTCCCGTTTTCTAGATGCTTATAGATATGCTTAAGTATATCTAGATGTTTAATTTTCATTAACAAATTGGCGAATATTTTTGAAATACGAACACATGATGTTTTAATGAATCACGAATGTTTTATAAGAATGTTAAAATTTTAGAATATTTCGGAAGTGATTCTCATATGAAGAAATGTTGATATCTCTCTTATACCTATTAAATTAGCTCAGGAATTTTTGCAATAGGACCTTTTGTAGTCAAAATATGCAGCAAAATCATATATACACCCTAAAATTACCATTTTTACCACATTATTTACAATTTTCGCAAAAGTACAGCGCGATTCGCGCTTTTTAATTGATAAAAAACGGTTTTTTAATAACATATGTACTCTTTGACATCACTTCAGAAGTATTTAGCATTCTTTGGGAAATTTTGCATTTTCAATGCGTCTGAAAAATAATCTCAAATAACTCCGATATCGCCGATTTTATTGTTGTATTTAACACGAAAAATTGGATTATTTTACTTTATCTCATATCGGTATGTTGACTTTTTCCATTTCCTCTATTAATCACGATTTAACAGTTTAGTTCATTATGAAACATTTTGTTGGTTATAAGTCACCTCTGTTTCACTTCCATGCTCGTGATGTAATGTTTTTCTCCTATCCATTCATTTTATTGTGTCTCTAGGTAGTTACTAGGTTTCTTACAATATTAGAGCATCAGGCACCAGCTGGGTAAATCATTTTTTCCCCTTAATTTTAAAGATAATTAAGTAATGATTTAGAAAAGTCTGTAAAAATACAGACTTTTCTAAATCATTATGAATAAAAGTGATACAAACTTAACTCTGAACAAATGGAAAACTATACACCTTAAACTACATAAATCACTGTTAAACATCAAATTTATTAAAACATGTCTACACTTCAAGTTAATTCCTACTTTTGCTAATTTTAAATTTCCTAAACAAATCAATAGAAATAAAGTATTCCAATTAAAACAACAATTTACGAAAACAGAAATTAGAAAA
>JAWQRJ010005405.1:0-10268 GCA_033557515.1 Diorygopyx duplodentatus
ACATTAAAATTAAATTGTACCTATTTTTTAACTTTTAAGATAGGTTGTGACTGAATTAGATTATTTATATGTATAAGTTTTAGTATTTCTGATTTGATTCTACAAAGGTTTTTATTACCTTATAAATTTCTTGTTAATTTCTTCTTTTTTAGTTTAAAAACAATTTGTATTTTATTGCCATAACGTTCGGTTGGTTCTTTATTGTCACTCTATTTTTTAATCTATATTTTGAGATTATTTCAACGGGAATTAATATATTGCTAGGTGTACGTTCTTTTTTTTTTGTTAGTTACATCAAAATACATGATCTATATTTCATGTTCATGTGTCTAAAAACACAAAATATCTTCTTTCAAAAAGTCTCATCTAAAACGATAAAAGTGGAAATACTTTTCAGTACAGATGTCAATCAATATTGTTACTGTAACTATCATGAGAGGTCTTAGACATTGTGAACGATGTCGAAGCACTAATTTATGTTGAAATTTCAAATGCAAATTACCTGCTAATTCTACTTCTAATTTGCAGGTTGTGAATGCAGCCTTAAAATGTTTACTACATGCCACGTGTGAGTATTTCTCTTAACAAATCTGTACAATGAAAAAAACTATTTAACATCCCTAATGGAAAAGAATCTGCGCTTTGTTACAGTCTCTAAATATTACTAAGAAAGGCAACTGTTTAAAAATATTCTGATTTTAATGTTAAGATAAATAAAAATGTTACAATGTCTAGAAAAAAATATGTAAAATATACAAAATTTGTGCATTAGCAGACCGACAGTGCATTGTTTTCTAAAGTAGTATTAATATAAGTAGTAAGTTTTGCAAATCCTATTAACCATTCGTTTCCATTACAATTCTCTGAATCCAAGTGGCAATCGTTTTGTCTAATATTAACATTTTAATCTACTATTTTATAGTTACTATGGAACTAGTACTTTTGTTCACTAGAACTTTGATACACACTCATAAAAAAATCGTTAGACATACGCTCAATTGCACAAAGCATTGCTGCCAAGTTAATAAGCATTATATTTAATAAAACATTATCAAATTGTAAAATTAAAATATGAAAAGTTTAATTTTTGTAATTTGATTATGTTAATGTTATGTATGTTTTTTATTCTAGACCTTTCGTTTGGAAATTTTCGTTTTCTTTTCATTTCCTTACCCGCTTTTCTTATTGCTTTCTACATAGTTCTACATAGCATTTTAAGTAATTATCTTCATCTGCTATTAACGTTTGGCCAAATTACAACCGGTTGTATCCCGTACGTGACTAGACGACCCCAAAATTCCCGCGAGACACGCAACACGATATCCCGCATCCCGTAATCGAATCTTTTGGGTCGCATCGAAAATCCGATACCTTAAAGTGCGCCTGGTTCCCGCAGCGCCTTGATCAATTAACGTTGATGGCGCAAAACAAATCGTCAAGTGCATCTGACCACCTGTGATACACACATTCCACACGTCTAACGAGCGACGTTTTCCGATCTTGCTCTTTCTCTACCGTACACAATTTCCGGGAGTCAACCAATAATTACGAGACCACTAATCACTGCTCCATAGACACAAATTACTGGAAACGGATGCGAGTTCACTCATAATACCGGAGGGGCGTGTTATTGCCTGTTCCAAATGGTAACTTTGTCGATGGGAATGAATGGTAAGCTCGGTAGTGCGTTGTAGTGTAAATACTCAGCAAGCTGTTTATCGTTTTCTAAGTCGCTTTATAATTATGAAAGGAAAATTACCTCGGGTAATCAAGCCAGATGTGGAGTGATTACTTTGCAGTGCATGAAGAAAGTTTGCAGTGAGTGAAAGAAAGAAGGAAACTAATGTTTTTAAACGCTCAACTTTAAATTTTTCTTCTTTGACAATTATCGTAATAAGTGGGATGACCAAATCTAAGACAAAATCTTCAACCTTCTAGTTTAAACAGTGCGCTAACGACTTCTCATTGAAAATATCGCCACAAAAAATAAAATATGCGTGTTAATTAGAGTGCAAAGCTTATTTCTTTTAGTTGATTCTCGCTTCTACAAGAACTGATAAGAAATCTTTTAATTAAAATGCCTTGAAGTTCATTTCTCAACTTGTACATTTGGTCACAAACATAATAACACGCCTTGTTCAGAACTGCTAGTACCACCATAAAAATTCATCGTGATAATGAGAAATGTTATGAAAAAACTACTAAAAACTTTATCACGAAACATTAACAGATGACAGCGATCAGTGACACTTAGGCTAAAAATTAATATTGACGAAAGGGTTTTGTTGAACTAAGGCTAATTGGAGCTTTTGTGGTAAGATATCATAGAGGCTCCCAAAATTTCTGTTCATTTACTTAAAAGACTTTAAGGAAAGTTATTTTGAATGACACTTTATAAAGACTTTCTTGTTTGTGCAAGTTTTGTTGCTTCATCAAAGTTTTCCCACGGAATATGGCCATAAAACTGGTATTAAATTGAACTAAATTCTTGCCTTTAATATTTTATTTTTTCACCTTGCAAAAAGTATCTTTAAATGGTTTATTCATCCACGCTGATATAGATAACGGATCGAAACTTCCAGTTTAAACTTCATTGCGTTAATGACTTCTAATTGCTGAAAACCGTCACAAAATGTGCGTTTTAATTAGAGTGCGAGGTTCGTTCTTTTTTTTGGGTCGTGGATTCGCGCGTCTGCAGTAACTGATAGGCCATCTTTTAATTAAGAGGCCTTTGCTTCACTTGCATAGTGAGGGAATCGCTGTTCACCTTGTAGTGTTCCTTTCGCTCGCTTACCAGCGACTTCATCAATCATTCGTACGGACTAAATTTACTTTTTTTGTTATATTGACGAAGGAAAGGAGAGCTACGTAACATTTCGGTAATCGTCTTCGTTATGCAGAACAAAGATTGATATGCGAGGATTAATTTGCTGGTGTGCGGTCGTCATTAAAGTTGATTAGGTGTCTTTTATTAGAACAGTTTTTATGTTTACTTTGAAGAATATATGATTAAGAATATATATGATGGTAGTCGCAAAGATAATGTCGTCTTCAGAGGGAGTTTGTCAGAACCAGTTCCTTGTGAACAATGCTAATCCTTTTAGAACGGACATTGTGTGGATCGCGTGGAAGCTTTATGTCGATTCTCAGAACTAAATCAAAAGGCGTAACTAGGTGCATTGTAGTATAAATTAAATACCATTCAACTCCGTGATCGTTGTACGGCCCACACTTGCATAAAAAAGAGAAGGCAGCTTTTCTTCAATCGATGCTTGGAATGGGTTGTATAGTTGCAATTAATTGTAAAGGTATTTTTTACAAATTATATATACAAATGCTGAACTTTGTACAATATATTAACAAATAATGCGGGTGCATATTCAGAAATGAACTTAACTTTTAACACATGGCAGATATTGATCTGACCACTAAAAACAATAGACAGCGCCTTCTTTGAATATAGAAATTTTAAAATAAAAAAAAACTTAAAAAAGGATTTTATTAAAGGAAAAAAATTATAAAAGGATTTTTTTCGTGAGTGTCGATGAAAATTCGCACATGACAAACTTGGTTATTGTGTAAGTCACTTTCTGAAAAAGTTATTTTATACTAACCGATGTTCACATACGTTTAGTTACTATATGCTTCTTTGATAATATTTTGAGTTAAAATAAAATAAAATTAAGCATAATAAAGTAAGAATATTCAACTGCAGTTTGATTATACATAACTAACAACGGATGGTCCATTCACTATAGAAGAATGTAACTAACTGCACACAAAGGAATTTTATGCTCCTTAGGACACTAATTGGCTAATTGACTTTAGTGAATGGCTCGTATGGGGCAAATCAACCACATCTTGGCCAAATCAAACGTTTTTTTGGAACCCATGTGTGTTCCAAAGGTTTTCCTTTCCTCGACATAATATAATATTGTTATTTGTTATACATAATATAATATTGCAAAGAGATGGCTGAACAGCTAAAAATCGGGATCAATTGCAAAAGCCAGCATTTGATATCTTCAAATTCATGGTGTAGAATCAGGAAGTTGTTACCATTAATCCGTTGGTTTCATGGGATTTCAATTTTCACCTGCTAATTGTGAAGATTTGCAGCTTCTACTCATGTTTTAATGTTTTCGAAAAAAAAAAAAGATTTGTTGAAGGCATTTTAATGTATTACTAACTCCACAAATGTGTGAAGATTTTATAATTACTAGAATATTCATATTAAGACCTACTCGAAATGAATTATGAGATTGTAGACAATATATTTAACGGATTCAGAATCTTTATTTTAATGTCACACCCGTCACTTTTCGCACATTTGGAAATTTGATATTATTTTTAAAGATTTTAATTGACTCTTTTGGGGAGATTGTAATGAAAACTCTCTTTGGAAGACGTAGCAGACAGACAGCTTTGTAGTAAATAAATCCATTTCGTCCTTTAATCTTCTATTCACTTGCTTTTTCTGTAGTTTAAATTCTCTTTGCCAGAAGCTCGGTGACTCTGTGCTTTTACTGCTTGCTTTGATCTGGAGAAATTTCGAAGACCCAATGTTTATTTTTTAAATTTATTTATCAGCCCAGCAATTTACATGATATTTGTAAATTTATAAAATATTGCAGAATAACGTAGGGATTTACATAATGTAGAGAATAATATGGAGGTTAGTAATACGAGTCCTAGCCCTCTTAGAGTTCATTTCAGCAAATAATGTTTCAAATAAAACTTATAGTACTTAATACCTGTATATTATTACATTTTTAATTTTTTTATGGAATTTATAGAATTTATGGTCGATTTTATTGAACATACATATGTCCAAAATCGCACCGCTTAGTAGTTATTGGACATTTAAAGCAAAAACAATTTTTTATGCTTGATATAGAGGTTAGCATATAAGTCCTACTTCCCTTACAGTTTATTTCAACGAAAAGTATTTCAAAAAACGAAAAAAACGTTAGAAAAGTGTTACTAACAGACGGACATACAGGCAGATAGATGGGTTGCCAATAATATAGATAGACCAATTGCCCTAAATAGTCTTAGATTAGATTTAATTTTTTGGATAAATATTTTTTTGCAATTTCTGATTTTGAAGGAAATTAAAATTTATTGAAAACAACTAACTAAAATTTTCAAACTCCCACCTTAATTGCATGATATTCCATGCGTAAAAAAGTATTAAAATGTTGCTCGCTCTCAAACTGTTGCCTTTGATTAGCTACCAGTTCAAACCAAGTATCTTCCAATGCTCCAAATTTAACGGCATTTTGGTTAGTAAAATCTAATATATCGGCTCCGATATCTAAACGACAACTTTCAAAGTGGGCATGTAAGTTAATTAAATACTCCCAGACAAGGGAACTTGCTTGAACAAGCCATTGCGACGATAAGACTTTCGTTAGTCTTTAACTTGGCCTTTATATCGGTGTCCGTAGAAAGTGTAAAAGTGAATTTTCTGTTCAAGTAATACGATATTTCCCAGTAAAAGATTAGCAGAAAACTGATCACTAAAACTGTTTAATGATTAAAAGTAGTTATTTCGCATGTAATATTTTTTTTCAACTTACGTGTGCTGTCTACAGACGATTTTTGCTTAAAACTTTCTTGTATCTTTGGGAAAAAGTCGGGCTGTTGAATTTCATTTTAATTTCTTTCCATGTTAAGCTTCCCAGTGCGGAAAAACCTATTTAAAACGTGTTAAAAATTGACAAGTTACTTAACCTAAAATAATGGAAACGTCAAAGTGAAATTAGCAATCTCGCCATGATCAACCAGCAGTTGATTTTAATTTATTAAAAATTTAATTTGTTATTGAGATATTAATTTATTAAATAGATTGAAGCAATAAACACGAAGTACCTGTTAATTCAGTTAATTACAACAACAAACCATCTGTATTATGCAATACGGACTCAATCTAGTGGATTCTAGCGAAGATAGACAAAATAGCGTTTGCGAAAGAAAACTGTATTCGGTATAATGGTTTATTTTACGTGGAAAAAAATAAACATTCTCTGGAAGATGGCGCTCAGTGCTTTGACGCATCGTCGTATATTTCTACATGTGTTATAAATGGGAACAAGAAATAAAACAAACATAAAGTCAAGAAAAGTTTTGTTGGGTAATTATTTTATTCAGAATATTTTTGTTTTGTGTCACAATCCGAATATCCTTGTTAAATATTTATTTGCCTAAAATAGCACCGTTTAGATTAGATCGGGTGGTTAGGTGAGAGAAAGTCGTGTGAGTGATCCACACCAGTTGATCTTAACTGGTTTTTATGTTTTGGTTTGCTAGTTCCACTGCTACTTCTTGTTCGGAAATAGAGATTGCTAAATTTTTGATTACTATTGATATTGAGATATCACTTAGATTTTGATAGATATGGAAATGATTTTTTGTTCATTGTAATATTTGGTAACACTGTTCTAGTCATCGATACTGGTACGTATACAGGGTGTTTCAGTTTTAACCCGCATAATTTTGTCAGATGACAAAGAAACATATTTCTAACCGAAGAGATAAATAAACATACGACGAAAAACGCTTCGTTTAGGAGTTTAAGTTTTTAATGTTTATTTTATATATTATATTATAATTATGTATATAATATAAATATTATATTTATATTATATTTATAACAATGAATTTTAGGTTAATCTGTAACTGAAACATTTGTTTAAAGGAGCTGCTCGAAATGCGATACGCCTTGTTCAATGCACGACTGACACCTACGAATTATAGATCTGTTGATGGCTCTTAGAGTCTCTCCTGTAATTCCACGGGCAGCATCTTCAATTCGCTGAACCAGGTAGTGCCTGTTGTTAACGGGAGTAGTGTACACTTCATTTTTCATAAACCCCCAAACGAAAAAATCTAAACACGTTAAGTCGGGAGATCTCGGAGGCCAGACAACAGGACAATTTCTTCCGATCCATCGTTGTGGGTAGTGCGCATCAAACCAAGTTCTCACATTCAGGGCAAAATGTTCAATGGAGGAATATTTTCCAACATTTCGGCAAGATTTATCTTTAAAAAATTCAAATACAGTTGGCCGTTTAACCTTGGCGGTAGAAAAAACCGGCCCAAAACATGTTCGCCACATATGCCCATCCACAATTTACTCTAAATTCTTCCTGAAAATGTCGAGATCTCACAGAATGAGGGTTTTCGTGTGCCCAAACATGGGCATTGTGGAAATTGGTTACCCCGCGTTTGGTGAAACCAGCTTCATCTGTCCAAATGATTTTGTTAAAAAAGCTGGTCTAATAGCAACTTCAGAAATCAACGACAGAATGTTATTCATCGTTCAAAATCATTGGGCTGTAATCCTTGAACTTGTAATCCCAACTGAAGCTGAAGACGAAGAAGAAAAAGAACAATCCTATGCTGAATTGGAGAAAGAATTTGGCAAACTACCTAATTATGACCGTAAACTTATTCTTGGCGATTTTAAGGCGAAGATAGGGAAAAAAAGAAATAAACCAGCTATCGGTAACAATAGTCTGCATGATGTCAGTAATACAAATGAACAAATATTAGTAAATTTCGCAAGGGGAACGAAACTTAAAATAAAAGCAACGTTTCTGCAACATAGAAGCATTCATAAAGAAACTTAGATAAACCAAGAAAATAGAACAATAAATCAAAAACAATTAATTAATGGCATATTCGATGTGGGAACTTGTAGCGGTGCGCACATCTATTCGAATCATGTTGTGGTGCGGGCAAAGTTGAAGCAGGATCTACCTACAGAGCGGCGAAGAGCGGATACACAGAATAAGAAATGGGTTTATAAGGAACTAACAGACAAATAAGAAGGATAAAATATGAACAAAAACCATAAAATGTGAAGTTAAGAGGTTAGGTCTGCAATAAAGGAACAGAATTTCTCAAAACAGGTATTTTTTCACCCCAATTCCACAAGTTCTAAACATAGTGCAGAAATTTTGGTGCTATTACTTGCCGTTTTAAAAGTCCAAAAACATACTTGCAACAAATTAGATTTCTAAGAAATTCAATGTAATAAAAAGATTGATAATAATAAAAGAAAGATAAAAAGATTGGTAATAATGGTGTGCAATTGGGGTACTTTATATATCTAGGGCCTTTGTAAACGTCAACATGCCAGTACGATTTATATAATTTACTTATTTGTCAAGCTGGGAAATTTTCAAATGCTTAAGTTACTGCGAAATGAGTTTTCCCAAAGTTGAGATCCTAAATCGATTTTTTGGGCATAACTTTGTAAAATATCCAAATCAGACCATTCAATAATATATGCAGCAAGTACCTGGCAGGCGCGGTCTGCCAGGTACTTGTTACGCTTTGAATTTGATTTAAAAAGAAATATTGCTTTATCAACTTTAAGTCAATTAGGTTTAATAATAAGAATTTTTGCATTAGGGAAAATTAATTTAGCATTCTTTCATTGCCTTTTCAGCTACTTCCGGGCTCCGCTGGGAGACCGATCTGTGCTCAGTTCAAAAATAAAACATTTTAAGTCCCATTTCGTATTTTAAACAACACATTTTAGTCTCTTTTCGCATTTTAATACTGGCAGCGCCATCGTGCGGTTAACGGTCTTAGCTCCACTTCGATCACCCCGCAGCGTACGTCTCAGTACACATATATAATAAGCGAACCCTAATAGGCTGCGATATAAATATATTAAACGTAAATATGGCATTTTATTTCATTGCCAAAAATGAACAATGATTAAATTACTGGTTGTCAAAAACCAAAAATTTTTGTTTTTTACCCCGAGCTCGCTCGCCCGATTTGGCAATACCAACGTGCGGTCAAAGGTCAAACTAACAGCTTTCTACCAGCTTTACAGTTCTGTCGCCTTTGACCACACGATGGGTCTCCATGCCCGCAAGCTATTATAATGAGCAAAAACTCACCACTCACTGCAAATATCACCAACATTGTGTGACCGTTACGAAAACGGCCTATGGGCAAATAAATAAATAGTACCTGGTAGATCGAGCTAGCGCTCGGTCTATCAACTAGTTGGAGCTACGCTCGGTCTTTCAGTGTTCTTCTCAGTTTATATACATTATAGCCACGGGGTGCTATATATAATAATACATATATGCCACGGGGTGCTATATATAATAATACATATAATAATACTGCTATACAAGGTCCGGCACGATGAGGGTTCATTAGAAAGATATGGAGAATCAGGTAAATTAGAACAATGATAGTTTAGGATTATTGGTTTTTGGGTACGGCAGTCTTAACTAAAATATTTTCAACTTTTGATCACTTTCGGTTATACCGGATATGGTACTCAACTTGCTTATTTCTAATGGAATACCCTGTATTTTATTGCATTTTTGATTCCTATGTTAAAATTTAAAGCAACTTTGTGTTACATTCCCTATACTGAATATTAACAGTTCCTGAGATATGTCAGTTTTAACAAAAAAAAGTGGCAGTTACATTGCTCTTTTAAATGGCGTGTAAAACTGTAAGTACTGCAAATAAAGGAAATTTATTTGGCCACTTTAAGGACATGGCAAACCTTTATTGGAAAGTTTGTTGAATTTTTTAAAATATTTTACAGGGTGTTCAAAATATATATTTGAATACGACTTTTTTAATGAAAACCTTATTATTTCTATAGGTTTTTGAATTCATGATATTAATGATATTACCTTTCTGTAGAATATCCTATACTTAAAACGCTTTGTTATTGGGATAAATCGGTTTATAGAAAATGTATCCGTATAAGTAATTATTAATAATTCCAAATCTTGTGTGCTTTGAAACAGCCAACTCAATGTTAGTCTATTTGACAGTTAGACTCACTCTGTGTACGTGTATCATTATTGTTATTAAAATAAGTAAGTTTTTGTTGTAAAATGTCGCGATTAGGATTCTCTAATGAAGATTTCTTAAATTCATTAATCATTTATGGAGAATGTAACAGAATAATTGAAAGAACCTGTCGTGTATATTCTGAAAGATATCCAGATCGTCCATATCCAACCAAACGCATATGCGTAGGCTTCTAAGAAATTGCAAGGAATATGGTTCCTTTTTGCCAAAAATTTCAAAAAACAAGCCATTACTTGATGACGAGGATACAGAAATTTTGGTCTTGGCATACTTTACTTAATTCACTTAAAGATGCCGAAATTGCTCTTACAAGGGAAGTGTACCCTCTTTCCGTAAGAATAAAATGATAAAACTGTTAGGCACTGAGAAAATACTGAAGAAAAGCCGTAAATTAGTCACACAAT
>JAWQRJ010005406.1:0-10267 GCA_033557515.1 Diorygopyx duplodentatus
GGTTTAGGTTCAACACTAAAGCTTAGCTTAAAGTGTGAAGCTTACCTTAGGTTCAACACAATAGATCTAAAAATGAAATAACAATTGCACAACAAAAACAACTGGGAATCAAATATACGAAAAGATGTAGATATCTCTTGATATTAAAACATTAATATTAGCTAAAACTGTATATAATCCAAAAATGTTGCATGTAATAAAAAATATTCAAAAATAAAATCTGTTTTCTTGTTAATTGAAAACTTGTTTTCTTTGGTTCACCTACACGAAAATATTGATATAAAACTGTATAAAAAATATTCTTAATAATAATAATAAATTTCTTAAGAATATTTTATCCTCCTGATAATTCTTTCTTGTGCATAATTGCTGGTAATACCATCAATTTGTCATATTTGCCATTTCTGTAACTGACCCTTGTAGGATTGTGTTATTAATCAAATTATTGGTAAACAACTATGCATTTATTTACATTTCCTTTTTAATGCTTTATTCATATACTCCCCCAATTTATTAATTATGAATCTTCACTATTATTAGCTATTTTAAACGTTTTCGAAAATTTATTTTGTTACAATAATTTGTTTTGAATGTTTAAAATCCCCTTTATTTGGTTAATATCATTATTATTACGTTGTTTTACTCTTCACTCTTTACAAAACAATATTTGTAGTAATGAATATTATAATAAAAAAAATTCAAAAATAAAATCTGTATTCTTGTGTAATTGAAGATTGTTTTGTGTGGTTCACCTACATGAAAATATTGATATAAAACTCTATAAAAAATATTTTTAATAATTCATTTTTTAAGAATATTGTGTCCTGATAATTCTTTCTTACGCATAATTGCCGGTAATACTTTCAATTTGCAATCTCTGCCATTTCTGTAACTGTCCCTTGTAGAATTGTGTTATTTATCAAATTATTGGCAAACAGCTATGGATTTATTTACATTTCCTTTTTAATACTTTATTCATATGCTCCCCCAATTTATTAATTATGAATCTTCATTATTATTAGCTATTTTAAATGTTTTCGAAAATTTATTTTGTTACAATAATTTCTTTTAAATGTTTAAAATTCCCTTTATTTGGTTAATACCATTATTATCATGTTGTTTTACTCTTCACTCTTTACAAAACAATATTTGTAGTAATGAATAATGTGCAATCAAAACTAATATTTAAACTACTCAATCTGATCACTTCAATCACAAAATATTTTGTTTTAAAATTTTATTTATTTTAATTTCTACTAATGGCCCACACGATATTTTTAATAAATAATTTTCCTGGTTATTATAAATTAAATTTCACGTAATACCTCTATTTATAATAATATTATTCTCAAAAATTTCGTGAATAATTAATAATAATAGCGTTTTTGATGCACTCTCCCACAATTTGACCAGTGTTAGCCTATTGACATTGATACTTTGAACTTAAATAACTCTGTGAATTGATACTTGAACTTAAATAATAATGTGGTGTCATCTAGTAATAAAGTGCAGCAACTTTTGGTGGTAGATTCCTGTCTAGTTCTTCATTAAGCTACTGTTATTTAGGTAACACTAGCGAAAGTAGTAATAAAAAGTACCATTAATAACAAATGTATAAAATAACTTTATTCCTTATTTCCCAATAACCACAATATCGTTTATAAGCATATTTCAGTATCTTCAGAAAAATTCTGGTATGTAGAATAACAATTTTACGAAAAAATCTTATTTACATTGGCAAATATTGGCTAAAACACTTTTATTTGCTGTTATTAGTACAAAAAGTAATGTAAATTCAGTATTTAAATTATGTAGATTGTGCTGTTTCTCTTGCTAGAAGTATTCCCTTTTGAGTGTTTAAAAAAACTTTCTTTTATTATATTTATATACTTTTATTTATTATATCACATATGTCTTATGAGCTGATTTTCTTGCATTGTTAGTATAGTAAAAGATGATGCTTTGACCTCAAGGATAATAAATAATAAGCTTTAAATTCAATGAACAAACGAATTCAAATATGAAATGAAACGCAAAACATAACACAGCACTTTAAACATTGTAGTCCTTTTTGGATTGTACGATCTATCGAGCTTAATAAGCATTATTATTATTATTGTAAAAAAGGTATTTATTGTAAAGGTTGCTATGTATATGCTATCTGCGAAAAATTCCTGGTTCTGTAATTTTCCCTTTTTAACTTATGTAGTTTTTTCTGAAACAATATAAATAATACTAAAATGGTATAGGATTTTTAAAATCAATTTTCCTTCAGTTTACTTACCATTCCTGTAAACTAAATAGCAGCGTCTAGATGCTTATATGTAAATTCACAAAAAAACTAGGGGACAAATACTTTTCCAATAGTCTAACTACACCCTAGAAAACTGTTTTGATCGTTTTGATAATGATTACAGCTAGAAAGAGAAATCTATTTTATGTTTCCATCCTTTCGATTGTATTCCGGCAATCAACAATGCGCAATATTTTTTATTATGAATAAATATAAAAATAAAAAGTTTAAGAAAAGATATTCATTCAATTAGAAAGTGTGTAAAAAATCGTATTTGTTTTATAACCAATTTTATTTTTATTTTAACCAGTTTTAAATGATTACTTAAGTTTTTCATAATATGCCTACAAACATATAATACCTATTTTATTTAAAATATTTAAATCCTAAACCTATAATAAGCATATATTGAAATTAAGTTTTAAATTTCAGTACATTCTTATATAAATTTACCTATTTTATTTAAAATGTTTAAATCATAAATCCATAATAAGTATATATTGAAATTAAGCTTTAAATTTCAGTATATTCTCATATAAATTTACTTATTTTATTTAGAATATTTAAATTCTAGACCTAAACCTATATATAATAAGCAGGCATTAAAATTAAGCTTTAAATTTCAGTACATTCTCGTATAAACTTACGTACTTTACTTATTTTATTTAGAATATTAAAATCCTAAACCTATAACATGCATATATTGAAATTAAGCTTTATATTTCAATGAATTGTCATATAAATTTACTTATTTTATTTAACATATTTAAATTCTAAACCTATAATAAGCATATATTAAAATTAAGCTTTAAATTTCAATAATTTTTTATATAAATTAACTATTTTATTTAAAATATATTGAAATTTAAAGCTTAATTTCAATATTTTTTCGATTTGTAATTTTTCTAATTATGTAAATGAAAAATTAGAAAATATTGAAATTTAAAGCTTAATTTATATATTTTTTCGATTAATTTGAATTTTTCTAATTAAATAAAAAATATAGCACCAACCCACCAATTGTTTACTTAAACACGAAATCTTTCATTGCAATAAATTATAAATGATCTAGTTTATAAATTATTAGTTGATTTGTAATATATTTTCATAAACTTTTGGTTATGGCTATAGCTATAAATATAAAGAAGGGTCAAAAGAAGGAAAATGTATTCATTCTTTACCTTTAATTCACTTAGTTGCAAATAATTATTGATTATCATCTAAACATTAGTTATTAAATAATAAATTAATTATAATATGCAAATACGAAAAATTGAGTAGTATACAGTTTTAAAATAACCCAAGACCTGTGAAATTATATGTTTTCCTTACTAAAAATAGATATTTATTGAATCAACTACTTAATTCTTGCATTTTATTTTTAATACATACCAGTAAACAAATTCAAACATTCAAATAGAGAGTATAAGTGGCGCCATCTACCAGTTTTAATCTCTTATCACCAAGGATTACCTCCGATTATTGGGATTTCTCTATGAACACATACCTTATTCATAATAAACGTACCAAGAAATTCAATGTACAGCGTAATCCTTATCGGCTGATACGTTAAGTGTTGCTAAATTGATAAAAATTACACGGAATAAATTGTTGGGCTATGAGTTACGATCCTTGGGCGCATGCGCTACGCATTTTTGCGGACAAGGTGACCCTCAAAAACCTTCTTCAAGCGCTATAAGTTTTCATTCTCTCATTCACGTTTGAATTTAGTACCTGTTCAAGATGTCAAGCGAATTCGCCGATAAGGAACGAAGGAAACAAATTAGCGTTCGAGGTATCGCCGAATTGGCGGACGTAAACGAAATCAAGAAAACATTTAACAGACATCTTCACTACACCCTCGTGAAGGATAGAAATGTTGCTACCACCAGAGATTATTATTTTGCCCTTGCCCACACAGTGAAGGACCACCTAGTGTCTAGATGGATAAGAACACAGCAATATTATTACGATAAGGACCCAAAGGTAAGAGAGATGTTGCTATTTAGCATTTGTTTTTAAAGATTTTCTTTTGTTTATCTTCACTTGTCTACTGCTTTTCATTTGTTTTTGATTTTGTTTTTATCCTATGTTTCATTTGTTATTCATCTAAATTTTCTAACGTACTAGAATTAATAAGTATCTTATTTCAAAAGTTTTAACCACAAGATATACATACAATAGCTGTATGAAATTAAATCTTTAATGAAAGTGGTACGATTTTTTTTTGTTTTACCTAGAGGGTCTACTATTTATCATTGGAATTCTACATGGGACGTTCCCTAACAAACACAATGATCAACATCGGGATTCAAACGGCCTGCGATGAAGCTCTCTACGAATTGGGTCTGAACATTGAAGATTTAGAAGAGATGGAAGAGGACGCCGGTCTGGGTAACGGAGGTTTGGGAAGACTGGCTGCTTGCTTCCTCGACTCCTTGGCAACTTTGGGAATGGCAGCTTACGGTTACGGCATCAGATACGAGTACGGAATTTTCGCGCAGAAAATTATCAACGGAGAACAACAGGAGGAGCCTGATGACTGGCTTCGATTCGGCAATCCGTGGGAAAAAGCCAGACCGGAATATATGATACCAGTTAATTTTTATGGTCACGTAGTTGACCTGCCTAATAATAAGAAGAAATGGGTTAATACCCAAGTTGTGTTCGCGTTACCTTACGATAATCCGGTACCTGGTTATAACAACAACGTTGTGAATACCTTAAGATTGTGGTCTGCAAAGTCTCCTATTGATTTTAATTTGAAATTCTGTAAGTAAAGTTTTCCAAAATAGATTTTCAATTTATGTTTATACTCTTAACAGTTAATGACGGAGATTACATCCAAGCTGTCCTCGATCGTAACTTAGCAGAAAACATCTCTCGTGTCCTATATCCAAATGACAATAAATTCGAAGGCAAAGAACTACGCCTGAAACAAGAATACTTTATGGTTGCGGCCACTCTTCAAGACATCATCCGTCGGTTCAAAGCCCCACAATTCGGCAGCAAGGACCACATCCGCAACGACTTCTCGTTGCTCCCGGAAAAGGTGGCCATCCAACTCAACGACACACACCCTTCGCTGGCCATACCAGAAATGATGAGGATTTTGATTGATATCGAGGGAATGGAGTGGGATAGTGCTTGGGACATCGTGGTGAAGTCCTGCGCTTACACCAACCATACCATTTTACCGGAAGCTTTGGAACGGTGGCCCGTGTCGATGTTGGAATCGATCCTCCCAAGACATCTCCAGATCATCTATCACATAAACTTCTTGCACTTGCAAACTATTCAAAAGAAATGGCCTGGAGATCTCGATAGAATGAGAAGAATGTCTCTCATAGAAGAAGATGGTGAGAAGAGAGTTAATATGGCACATCTGTCCATAATAGGGTCACATGCGGTCAACGGTGTTGCTAGGATTCATTCAGAAATTATTAAAAACGATCTGTAAGTCTTTCTTCGTGTTCATCAGTTTTTCGCTAGATTGCTGTTTTATTTCCTCCACAGGTTTAAAGATTTCTACGAATTAACTCCAGAGAAATTCCAAAACAAAACGAATGGAATAACACCAAGAAGATGGTTGATGCTTTGCAATCCAGGATTGAGCGACTTAATTTGTGATGCCATAGGAGAAACGTGGATAACACACCTGGACCAATTAACACAATTGAGAAAATTCGCAAAAGATTCCAACATGCAACGAAAGGTAATGAGCGTCAAACAAGAAAATAAACTGAAGCTCGCAAGTTTGTTACTCAGAGACTACGGGATAAAAGTAAATGTGTCTTCAATTTTCGATGTTCAAGTGAAGAGAATCCACGAGTACAAACGTCAATTGTTAAACTGCTTGCACATCATCACTTTGTACAACCGTATTAAGAAGAATCCATCCGCTAAGTTTACTCCTCGTACCATCATGATTGGTGGAAAAGCGGCGCCCGGTTATTACACGGCAAAGAAAATAATAAAACTGATTAACGCGGTAGGTAGCGTCGTGAATAACGATCCGATTGTCGGAGATCGTTTGAAGGTTATTTACTTGGAGAACTATCGCGTAACGTTAGCGGAAAGGATTATACCGGCATCCGATTTGAGTGAGCAAATTTCTACGGCTGGTACAGAGGCGTCTGGCACAGGAAACATGAAGTTCATGCTTAACGGTGCTTTAACTATTGGAACCCTGGACGGTGCTAATGTAGAGATGGCTGAAGAAATGGGTAACGAAAACATCTTCATCTTTGGAATGACCGTCGATGAAGTTGCAGTACTGGAACAAAAAGGATACAACGCTTACGACTATTACGAAGAAAATCCAGAATTGAAACAAGTAATTGATCAAATCCAGAATGGATTCTTCACTCCGGGCAGCCCAGACGAGTTCAAAGACATAGCCGATATTTTATTGAAGTACGACCGATTCTACCTCCTTGCTGATTACGAAGCATACATAAAGAAACAGGATCAAGTCAGCGCGACTTACGAAACCCAACACAAATGGTTGGAGATGGTGATTAACAATATCGCATCCTCCGGGAAATTCTCCAGCGATCGCACTATCGAGGAGTATGGAAACGACATTTGGGGAGTAAAAGCTGACTACAAGAAACTTCCTGAACCTCATGAACCACGCGAATTGCAATTGGGAAACTAATTGTGAACTGTTACGAATATTTTTTTAACATAAAAAATGTTTTATATAAGACATACCAGTATTTGTCATATTGTCTAACTCGGAGATTTTGTTAATTTTATCTATATACAATTTATTCTTCTATATGTGTATCATATATTGTAAGAAGTTGTGTATAATATATGGAATATGCTTTAATTATTTGTTTTATTCAGTTTTAGAGGATACTGTTTTAAATTGTTTTGTATCCTTTGTAAAAATAGTAATAAATAGATAGTTTTTAAATTTTTATCATAGTTATGTTTAATATTCTACAAAACAGAATTTTAATTCTAGAGTTATCAATTTTTGTTATTTTATAAAGTAAACCCTGCAGAACAATAGAGTGCAAATAAGTTTTTGATTTCCTAAATCATTGTTTAGAAAAATAATAATAAAAAAGCATTTTTCAATTTTTAACATATTTATGTTTAATATTCGACAAAAAATATAATTTTCATTTTGGAGTTATTAATTTTTGTGATTTTATAAAGTAAACCCTGCAGAACAATAGAGTGTAAATAAGTTTTTGTTTTCCTAAATCATTTTTTAGAAAAATGATAAACAGCTAGTATTTCAATGTTTAACATGTTTATGGTAGATATTCGACAGAAAATAGAATTTTAATTTTAGAGTCATGAATTTTTGTGATTTTATAAAGTAAATCTTGCAACAGTAGAGTGTAAATAAGTTTTTGATTTCCTAAATAATTTTTTTAGAAAAATAATGAAGTAGTTTTTCAATTTTTAACATATTTACGTTTAATATTCGACAAACAATAGAATTTTTGTTTTAGAGTTATCAATTTTTGCGATTTTATAAAGTAAACCCTGCTGAACAGTAGAGTGTAAATAAGTTTTTGATTTCTTAAATAATTTTTTAGAAAAATAATAATAAAAAAGTAGTTTTTCAATTTTTAACATATTTATGATTAATATTCGACAAACAATGGAATTTTAATTTTAGAGTTATCAATTTTTGTTATTTTATAAAGTAAATCTTGCAGAACAGTAGAGTGTAAATAGGTTTTTGATTTCCTAAATCACTTTTTAGAAAAATGATAATAACTAGATAGTTATTAAATTTTTATCATAGTTATGTTTAATATTCGACAAAAAACAGAATTTTAATTTTAGAGTCATCAATTTTTGTGATTTTATAAAGTAAACCCTGCAGATCAATATAGTGTAAATAAGTTTTTGATTTCACAAATCATTTTTTAAAAAAGTAATAATAAATAGGTAGTTTTTTAATTTTGAACATATTTATATTTAATATTCGACAAAAATGGAATTTTAGAGTTATCAATTTTTGTAATTTTATAAAGTAAAAACCCTGCACAACAATAGAGTAAATATGTTTTTGATTTCCTAAATCATTTTTTAGAAAAATGATATGCAGATAGTATTTCAATTTTTAACATATGTATGTTAGATATTCGACTGAAAACAGAATTTTAATTTTAGAGTCATGAATTTTTGTGATTTTATAAAGTTAACCTTACAGAACAGTAGAGTGTAAATAAGTTTTTGATTTCCTAAATCACTTTTTAGAAAAAATAATAAAGTAGTTTTTCAATTTTTAACATATTTACGTTTAATATTCAACAAACAACAGAATTTTAATTTTAGAGTTATCAATTTTTGTAATTTTATAAAGTAAACCCTGCAGAACAACACAGTGTAAATAAGTTTTTGATTTCCTAAATCACTTTTTAAAAAATGATAATAAATAGAAAGTTTTTAAATTTTTATTATAGTTATATGTTTAATATTCGACAAAAAACAGAATTTTAATTTTAGAGTTATCAGTTTTTGTGATTTTATAAAGTAAACCCTGCAGATCAATAGAGTGTAAATAAGTTTTTGATTTCCTAAATCATTTTTTATACTCCCTCTGTTCCAAATTATGGTATACATTTGTATACGATAACCATACCCTAAACGTATACCATAATTTGGAACAGAGGTTGTAAAAAATAATAAAAAGGTAGTTTTTCAATTTTTAACATATTTACGTTTAATATTCGACAAACAATAGAATTTTAATTTTAGAGTTATCAATTTTTGTTATTTTATAAAGTAAACCCTGCAGAACACCACAGTGTAAATAAGTTTTTGATTTCCTAAATCACTTTTTAAAAAATGATAATAAAGTTTTTACATTTTTATTATAGTTATATGTTTAATATTCGACACAACAGTAGAGTCTAAATAAGTTTTTGATTTCCTAAACAATTTTTTAGAAAAATAATAATAAAAAAGTATTATGTATTTCAATTTTTAACATATTGATCTTTAATATTCCACAAAAAATACCACCATTCTAATGACAGGGTATCTAAGATGCAACAATATCAGCTGCAAACTGAAAGAGATATTCAAAAATGTGTGTTTCTCATTATTTTAACACCCTGTACCAATGTTGTCTACATGAAAACTTTAGGATAAAAATTAAACAATAGAAACTTTATGAAGAATACAAGTCACTTATTACTTTCTCTTAGCCGAAGGTATAAAGAGAAAGTAATGCATTCGGTGTAAAATTTTGATGGTGAGATTTTGATGAATTATGGTATTCTAAGACTAATGGTACCATTTTCGACCATTGGTCTGTCCCTACGTCCGTCCGTCCGTCCGTCCGTCCGTCTGTCAGTCCGGCTGTTAGATATTAGTTTGTGGCCTCCTGGACATCTATGATCTACAATCCTTTTAGGTAAAAAAGTTTCAAATAAAAGTTGCACGGTTTCAGTCTTTCTCTCTTCTCTATGTCTCTTCTCTAATAATATACGGGGTGTCCCATTTCTTCAATTTCTTCTCTGCATCGTTTAGAAGTTATTGGACATTTAAAGATAAAATATCTGGTGTGAAACATTCACACGACTTTTTCTCACCTAATTTTTTAAATGGTGCTACTTTGGCGCAATATACGTTTAATAATATCGGCCATAAATTCGACAAGAAATTAAAAAAAATGTGATAATATATAGGCTGTTCAGTTTAAAAAAAATGAAGTTTTAGTTTTTAAATGAACACTTCGTATATCATTGCATTCTTGGATTCTTTTTTGAACTCTAAATCAAATCTTATAGTCCTATAATATTTAAAACTCCTTGTTGAAAAGCTGTAGACGAGTTTCTAAAAAATGCTTAGCGTGAGTATTTTCAATTTTTTTTATCATGAAATTTGAAATTACGTTTTTTAATGTAATTAATAGCCAATATGTAAAATATACAATGTTTTAATTTAGAATGAGTAATCGTGCCGACATCTCGAGGCACGGCCGCCAAGCTCGGA
>JAWQRJ010005407.1:0-10266 GCA_033557515.1 Diorygopyx duplodentatus
ATATTAAGTCAAGGACAAAAATTACAAAAAAAAAACACAAACATTACTGCCAAATGACTTATTTTTACATTATTCGTACATATTTTAATATAAAATATGTCTGCTTATAATATTTATAATAAGCTGAATGCGTAGAAATCCGGACTCTAGTAATAATTAAGATTGTTTTAAATTTTAATGTATGCATTGTATGCTACTATTTTCGTAATAAATGTTATAAACTTATGAATTTTATAAGGTATTTTTTTATTTTCTTCTACATGTCCGTTATTTTCCCAAAAAAAAATATGGTCACCGTATGTATACCCGCACTTTTTCCATTTCATCTACATTATTGTTGTAATTTGATAAAACTTTTAGAGTTTGAGTGATAAATGTATAGGCTGGTGTAAAATTATGCTATGTTAAAAGTGAAGAATATGTATGTTGTTCTCTTTTTTTTATGTTGGTTGTTAAAGCGTGGATATTTTTTATGTGAAATATTTGATTTATCTTATTAATACGTTCAATAGGGTAATTGTTAGATATAGCTAATTTGTATAGATGCAATGGAAAGATTTTCTCGTTTCTCTATTCAAGTATCCAAGCTCCGAGTATAGAGATTGTTCAGTTTTTTCTAATGCTTTTGTAAAGTCGGAATTATGTTCGTAATGTCAAATTGAAAATAAAGTAAAAGATCTAAAAACTGAATTCACCCAACTGAATTGAGAAATCCTCTACAAAGTTGGACAACAAGTTAGTTAAGTCAACACGAAATGAACTGCCTAGAAAAGTCCCAGAAAGCCAAAAGTCTGGTTATTTTCGTTGGGTAGTTTTTAAACTCCACTTGCACAGTTATTTTTACCCTTTCCCTCTGACGTTAACACAAAAACAATTGTACATTTCTGATACCATCATTTTACTGACACCATCATTTCTTACATCATCATATTAATTCATGATTTTTATAGCGTGTGTTTGCATTTATGCGTTTTTCAACACAGGCATATCAAGATCGGCCGCACAAAAACTGTGTAATGGAATTCGAAACGTCTGCTGTCTGCCCCGATAGAACCGTTTCTGTAAACGTGACTGTACTCTAATGCCCGAATGGTGTACGGGCGTCAATGCAAGAGGATAGATCCATCAAGATGGAGCTTCTGATAAGTCATTGCACACCATTAACTTGTCAGGACCCGTAGATACACGTACAACAATGCGGACGCATTGTCCTCGCTATCGCAAAATCTCCGTACAGTCTTCTGTGTGCATAATGTAGTTACAATGACGGAAAATAAGTGAAATTAGACGAAAAATAAGCTGAAGGTAAAGCTGAGGGTAATGATCTAAAGACTTTTTGTTTTTAGAGTTTCCTCGTTCTAGATGCTGTTAAAAATAAAGTATATGGAGTATATTAGATATAGTTAAATGCAGGATTGTGAGTTCTGATTCAGATATCACATCAATTTAGGAACATTTTACGTTTATTGAAAGTATAACCGACAATATCATTTCCTTAATAAGACCTAATTTGGATTAGACCTTAATTTAATAGGGATTATCCTGTTTACAGAATGGAATTTACAGGATTACGTTTATTGAATGGGGTAGGATGGGTTCTAGACAGTCAAGTGTGCGAGATTAGATCTCACGCACGGAATTGTCCTATAATCCACTTAGGTGCTAGGTGCGTTACAATAGGCGTTAATTGTGGATATATCAATGCAATCAATCTACCTTAAAACGTTAAAAGTTGGACACAATTTAAGTCAGGCTCATTCAGCTTTTTGTAGAAAATAAATCTAAAATCCCAACAAATCTGCAATAAAGTTGATATCGATGTAATCCCTGAAATACGACGTCGTTTTCGTTCGGATTGAACCGTTCAAAAGAGTCGGAAGGGAAAGAGTAGAGTATTGTGAAGTCCCAAACAATGTGAAGAATTTGAAAGCTCAGTTGTGGGCCGACTAAAGAGGTCGGGGCGACCCCCTCCTGCGCAGCAAGCAGAAATTCCCCGTCGTAATTCAATTAATAAGTTTGCCTTTTTAATAAGCGAATAAACACAACCTTTCTCTACGTCGACTCGGGGTTTAAATATTGGTTTTGGGGATGGCAGCGCTCTAATTGTTTCGGAAACAAGGGCGCGCCAGAGGTTTTCCAGAGAGCGAGTAATTATGAAAAGAGATTCCCCTAAAAGTATCTTTATAAATAAAAATGGCGAAAGCGATGGCGAGGCGGAATTTTTAATGATACCGTTTCCTATTAATTAAAGCGCCCTTTATGCACAAGTTTTATAACCTTTAACTGAAGGAAACTAGTGCGCTTCGCGAAAGAGTTCGCTGGCCTCGTTACAAATCGTCTCAAATTTCTTTTTGACAGGGCATTAATTTAGAGCTTGCAATTAACCATTAAAGAAAAAAACGAATTGCAAACCCATTCGTCGACTCCCTCAATCATCGTATGATAGATGGATTTAGTAATTTATCAGAAAACAAACCACTTGAAATAATATTTACACTGTATCCTGTCAACCCCAATCTGTGGCATCTTTATTTTGATGCCACAGATTATTATATAAATTATTTAAAACCTGCAGGAAGTGTAAATTGAAAGTTCTTAATTGCGCAATTTTTATTTGAGATATCTTTTTCCCAAAATAAATGATGATTTAATAATGAACTGCCTTAAAAATCACTATATTCCGCCTAACAATTACACATATCTTTTGTATGCATATTTGTTTTAGTAGAATTACTTTTAAGATTATGGTGTACCTTGCTGATTAATCCTAATCTTTCTATTCATCATTAATTCGTTAATGATTATAATTTTCTATTCTATATTTTTCGAGTCTTCTCTTATCTCTCAGTCTCACTAAATCCGTCACTCCTACATTTTCATTTTCACCAAGCAATTTTTTATGTCCTTTATATTTCGTTGTTTCCGTCTCATATATCCGTTGGTAAAGATTTCCCGTTTTATAGTTTCGCGTTGTTTGCAAAATGGGAAAGTTCGCATACTATGATAAAGGAAAATATCAATAGTCCGTCGAATAGGGAAACCGGCTGGAATAGGTACCGGAAAATATGACCCAGATTTCCGGCTTGCGAAAGCTGTATTTGTTTCGGAAATATGCATAATTATTTCAGCAAACTGGGCATTCTCGATTGGCAGATATTCCTGTGGTAACCTAAAATTTGCGTATCACTTAAAAATCGCTTGATTGACAACCGAATTTGATTTATAAGTAAAATATAGTTCATTTAAAAATCGCAAAGAAATGTGGCGTCCAAAGATCTAATGGTAACTACATCCAAAAATTGCGAATTAGAATCGCCTGTAGGGGAACTTGATGACGGAAATTGCATTTTACAGCCCCCGTCCAAAGTGATTATGGAATAACAGACCACCACGGTTCGAAAGCAATTAGCTTCACTTTGAGGTAGGTGTTCAGTTTAATTACCCTAACTAAAACTACCGCCGATAGTGCTATATCATTAAGCTATCAATGGTGGAAGCGCTAGAAGAGAGCCGCTATATGGCGTAATCAGCTTATAAAATGTAATCAGCAGCAGCTGGTGTAGCCAATAATCCTTCACGGATCTATTTCTGGCAATTAAGTTCACTCAGAAAGAAGCAACTCACGATATGATGTAACTCCAAATATTCAAGTTTTATTATATGATGCTAATACTTATTTGATGCACAAACTGAGAAATACCCTATATACTTCCAGAACGACATTGTTTCTTATGAAAGATATGTTGCATAAGAAATAACATTAACGATTTCACTAATTACTACCGCTTACTGCAAGACCGCAAAGCAAATCTCAGGGTAAGAGAAACCTTACTCGTATAATCTCAAACGAAACCTTACTAACAACCTCCCCTTAGTAACCGCTAACTTCACTTGATTTAACACACTTCTATGCACATTAAGACAAACTGTGTACTACAAACTCGCACTTTATCACACAGAAAATCGCTATTTTAATTGTTAAAATTCCTGCAGATGTACTGCCATGTTTTCTTAAATATAGAAAAGAAACAACATAATTTGATTGTGTCACAAGGCTTCACTTGTTTTCCCTGTAATTCAAGTAACTTTTACAACGCAACAACGTTGTAAAGGTTGGAGAACGCTTTAAAAATAAATGCTGAATAATATCGATATTATTATTAGGTAAAATTTAATATTCAGATATTACATCATCTGTGCCATACATATATTGGTTTTTAATTGATTTTTGAAGTCAAACAGTGCAATAGTTAGATACTGTCTATATATCTATATATCTGTCATGCAATATAGCAATATTTGCAATGGATCCCGTCCTTATATTCCACTTAACTTTTCACAATTTGCTTTAGACTTTCTGTAACCAACCTTTATACTGACTGACTTCAATTAGAGCTGAAAATTCCGCTGCTAAATTTAGGTTTCACTTGAATTGCAGTGTAACAAGAATTTTAATTAATTCTCTTTGCCCTTTCAGCTGCTGTATATTCATATTGTATAAGTTAGTAGCTCTCGTTTTAAAAATTGGTGCACTGCTTAAAACCATAAATACTTTACAATCTACAAATTAAACTTCATTGCATTGTTTTACAAATTATTTTGCATTTAAGCAAAGACAATAAACACAAATTAACATTTATTATAATTTTCTTGTAAATTGCCCTTGTTTTGTGTCCACTCTGGCAGATCGAATTGTTCCTTCATGAGCATACGTTGTCCTTAACTTCATGTGCACAAAATCCTTCTTTACATAGATATTTAATTAACTTATGGTGTTTTCAATAGCTTGATCGCAGTCCTCTAGCTTGTGTCCATTAAATAATGGATATTTTCCAAACTTTGAGTAAACAGTAGACTCTAGTATGTTCTTTTAGCCGAGTTTGTAAATATCTACCAGTTTCGCCGATGTAGTCATGAAATATATGTTAGCGATTCTTATTCTTCTTGCATATCCTTCTGCTAAAAGGATGATCTTTGGTAGGAAGAAAAGTTGTTTCTCTTATGTATATTGTTCAATGGGTTTAGGTTAAATGAATTGTAGTTGATAGGAGAGAATCTGGTATTTTTTGTTGTTAGAAACAGAATTTTGTAAAGTATGTGTATATTTTAATCAATCATTATTTGAATAAAAAGAGCTGTCTGTAAAGGAATCAGTGGAAACCTTAGCTATAGCCATTATAGCCATTAACCATAAAGAAGAGATACACGAATAAATTAGTGACTAGTGAGGAGATACTTGAATGAAACTCTTGCATCAAGAATTATTGGGTGGTATCCTTGTAATTTTGCAAAACTTCTTGGAGCTATAACTTTTTAATAATAACATATAGATTAGCTGCTAACATTACAATGAATCACAATAATTGGCATTCGCCACAATTGGTTAATTACGTACGAGAATCAATATCCTACTGACTGCGCCATTTAACCGCTTCAGGTTTGAGAAGTTTTCAAAAAAAAGTTTGTGAATATAGATACACTTTATCCAGGTTGGTATCCAGGTAATATTGGTCCTAAACGATACCGCCACCACTAATTGCACGTTTGATCGGTTGGTGGTACTTCGTTTGCTATAAATTTTCAATACCACTATCAATGCCTAGGGAGCAATCGTAGATTTCCTTTTTATCCGTTTTCCCCATCGCGCCGCGGTCTTGTCCCCTCGGGAGCGTGTAATTAATTGCGCTTTTAATTGATAATGAGGCGGGCGGACGGACGGACAGGAAAAGATCCCACAGTTTTTCCTAACCGCCCAGTCTCCAAATGGGACATGGCCTCTCTCGAGGTTAGGACTCGAGTACAATAAGGGATGGTCCTTGCCTTAATCTTTAATTCAGTAGACGTCAGATAAGATCTGCGGCACTACGGTACATGGCCCCAGGAATACTATCTGAAAATGCGATTCGCCCACCCCCTCCGCCCTCCGTAACCCAGACTTGATGGGGCTGTCACGTCGTTTTCTGGTCTATTGAAAATATTGCCCACGAATGACGCACACAAGGAAACAAGGAAATTAATGAAAGATTTTTTTATGTATTGTGGCCAGCAGCAATATTCAATTGAAAAACATACTCCTGTTATTTCCTCTGCAATTTAAACTAATATATCAGTGTAACATCATACTTTTATGAAACAAACGTTATGTACAATCCTTTGCTAGTGTTTCCTACAACACTTAATTTGGATCAAACTTTAACTGTAGTGTCATCTTAACTGTTGTAAATAAAGAAGTGTTTCTTCCAGAGTTGAAATAGCTGTTTTTAAAAACTTCTTATTCATCGGGCTGAATAAAGTTATGTTGAAGCACGTTTTGTGTTTATAAGATTTTATGGAAAATTTATGTGTTAAAAGTTGCACATATGTAATGAATGTTAGGTTAAGAATTGCTAATGTAAAATTGTTATTTATAATTGTAATGCACCTAATATTTCGAATACGGGATCTTTATTTTTGAAATGAATAATTTTAGCATTTTTTCTTGATAAATGCATTCACATGAATTGAACAATGATGAACCAATAATTTAGCATTTAACTGTTCTAAATTGTTTCGAAGCTTTTATTACATTCCATGGAATAAGTGGAAAACTACAATAATTGCAACTGTAATGGTAATGGTAATATCTGTAATGAAAAGCTATTTATGGTCTGAGTTTTTAAGATGTGCTTCCATTTAATGTCACACAGTATCCATTAACGTAAGTCGTATTGATTGGGCAGATTCAATGGAAATGGCCAAACCACTACAGGCACCACTTACAGCGCGCGCTGCAATAATATCTGGAAAATGAATTGCATCCTCAGAGATCGCACAAGATTCTAAACCGCACTTACATTATTATTATTACTATCGATTTTCCAATTGCACCTTTTAGTTGATTGAACTTGAAATAAAATATGAGAAATACTGTAAGATCTAAGATCTCTTCTCAGAATGTAAGTTGACGTTACGTAGTTAGTGTGCATATCAAAAAAACAAACAAAAATAAAATCAAATCACACAAACAAAACACTGTCATTTTGCACGCTAATTTAACAAAGCAAAAATGATTCAAACGTAATGAGGTGCATCCCCACATAATTAAACCATAATTCGTGTGTATAAAATTATTAATTAAATTACATATGTTTGCTAATTAATAACAAAACAAATCCCTAGTAGTACACGCAATATAAATTAAGCACAAAAACCGTTGCAACCACTCTTTTAAAATGATTCGTTACTCCCCATTCAGTTGAACAAAATGCGCTCCTACAGTAATAGAATTTATATGCCTGGATAAAATAAAATATATTCTGCTGCTAGAGTACTACACATGCATTATTATTAATAAAAGCCATGCGAATGAAGGATGGAATTGAATTCAATTGGAAAATAGTTAAAATGCGCATATAAATACAATAAAACGGCGGTTTAAATGGAAATTGTTATAACATTTTCTGCAGAGTAAGCGCTTGCAGCTCATAATAACTACCACGTGTGATCACAATAATAAATAAAATGAACGCAGGAAATGTATTTATTCCCAAACGTATTTTCAAAGCAAAATAACTACAACATATCCTAATATAACTCCATTAATCCTGTATTTTCTTTGCGTTGTATCAAACAAAGAAACTTTATTCCCTAAAGTATAATTTAATTAAAATGAAAATTCACCACACTAGAAAATCGTATTATTCAATTAAAAATGGTATCCACTTCAAAAACGTGCAGCACGTTTTGTATAGTACCCAATTACAATTTGGTTTTATGTTCGCGCCTAAATAATTTACTGTTACGGTAAGATTATCCACTTCTACCCTAACGAATATTACTTTTTGAGCGCATAAAAGTTAATAAGTTCACTAATTACATAACCAGTAATTAGCAAGGTATCAAGGAGCAAACTGAAAGTTTGTTATACCTGCCTTTCTCAACGTACCTAAGCAAATGGTGGTTATATTTTATCGGGTTTCAAACACCGTTGGTTCAGCGTTTGAACTCCAACTGACAAACTTTCTTACGTAACAAAGTCACAACGATGCAACTAACATCTGATTCAGAAAGAGTATTTTTAATCCAGAAAGTTTGGGACGTATCGATATCTGCAGCGCACACTCGGGTAACAGTAGATCAGGTGATAATGCGGCGCGACTGTCCCAAATCGGCAGCGTAGCCAACATTGCTAAGTTTCCTTTCGATCCTGAAAGGTAAGTCATTTAAATTCTTTACCCAGTATTTCTAAGGGTACAAACAAAATGAAAATTCATTCTGTTCCTGCATTGTAATACCTGGACAAAAGATGGCGGGTAAGTAAATAAAAACAGTCATGGTCACAATTAGCAGTTCAACAAAGCAAGTTGTTTTTTATATAGCGAGATAAATTTTAACTGCACCCTCAGAAATGTTGCAGTTACATTCATTTCAACTGCTAAAATTAAGTAAGTGCACAATTTTACTGGTTAACTGACTGACATGTGGCCTCGTTTAATCATCTTTATCTAACGAGAGATGAAGCAAATCTACGCCAATTAGATTTCACTATTGACCTTAATCAATGGTTCGCTCGCTGGGTAAATGCGCTTACTATCGGTGAAAAGGTAATACGTTTGATTTCTAATCAAGATCCCGTAGGAATTGAAGTTCCAGAGTAAAGTAGATTTTTGTTCCGTTCTGTCAAAGTATGCGATGGACACTCTGACAAAAAATAGCCTTGTGAATATAAAACTGGGAGCGTTCTTTTTTATTTTATTGCCTAATATCCTCTAATACTATATAGAACAGATAATAATAATAAGTGACGTTATGAAGTAAAATATGTTACAATTACCTCCAGATAGAAATTGTCATACAAAGTAAATGAACATTATATATAGTCTTAAAATTTCTTAAAAACTTATTGTCAAACATTCCCAATCAAAAATGCTTCATCGATGATTCTCCATTAATCAAAAATTTGCTATATAAGTAGACAATACCGTTAATGAAAAATAATTTAGAATTAGAAAAGTCTGTATTACTGATTTAATTAGGAATTCTAAGAAAGGAAGGAGAGTAATGATTTTGCATATTTATAGATAGAAACTTATATCAATTATTAAATTCAAGAATTATATTAAGTAGTTTTAAAAAGTGAATGTTTGTAATATAAGAATGTTGTAGTTAATGAGAAACTTCAATCATTAATTAGTAAAAATGAAAAGAAAGTAAACAAAAAAAAGGGCGGAATGGAGTAAAAAATAATGAATAATTATATGTGTAGAATAATTGGGAAATTGTTTAATTAATAATAAGTATGCAAATAAAATGAAATAATATTAAATTTAATGTAAAGTACAAAATAAAATTTTATAAATATTTTTTTTCTTATTAAAAGGGTGTCTGAGGGAATGGTAAATATGTAGAATATTGTTTTCCAATTGATCATTAAGTAGTAAAGTTTGTGGGTGTTTTTTCTAAATGAATCCATTTCGTAGCTTTCGAATAATTCCATTAAGTTGCCTATATTCAGTTAATGATTGATTTTGATGTTATCAAATGTGAATATATGATTGTTAAAATGTATGTGTCTACCGAAGTTTGAATTATTGCTTGTGAAGTGTTCTTTGACTCTAATTTCGATTTATCTGCCGGTCTCTCCTATGTATGTAGCATTGCAAGTTTCACATGTAAGGGTATATGCACAATTTTTTTCTAGTAATTTGGTAGATGGTTTATTATTGTTAAGTATGTTTTTAGATTACGGTTTGTTTTAAGGGCAAGTGAAATGTTGAATTTGTTGGCTATGTTTTTAATTTTGTTACTGATTATGCCTTGGTAAGCGATGACTCTATAGAATGGTTTAAGCTTATCTTCTATATGTAGTAGTGCTGTATGGTTACTATGTCTAACATTATATGTTTGAAATATATTATTAAAATAGTGGATATCGCAATCATTGTTACAAGCAATTGGTTCTATAATGTTTAACTCTTTTTTCATGTTATTAAAACTGAGAGAAGTATAAGAAATAAAAGTTGATTATTTAATTGTTGGGTCATGAAAAGAATTATTAGGGATAACAGCATCGGTTTGTGTAGGTTTCCTATAAATGTCATAATTAATTGTATAAGGGGATGTTATTAAAGTGATATCTAAAAAACTTAAGGTGTGATTATTTTCTAATTCTACGGTGAATTTTATTTTAGGGTGTAAAGTATTTATAAAATTATGAAGTTGATTTATAATATTTATATTTGTAGTGTCAATTATGACTAGAATATCGTCTACGTATCTGTTCCGTAA
>JAWQRJ010005408.1:0-10266 GCA_033557515.1 Diorygopyx duplodentatus
GGTCAATAGATATTGATCGCATGCCATATAAGTATGTAGCTGCAGAAAGATTGCACAGGTTCCGATACACTAGAAAGTGCCATAGAAAATGTCAAGATCTGTTAAGTGAACAACCTGTTCAGCGAAAGACCTGAAAGTGTCACAACTGCATTTTAGTTTTGTGTCTAAAATTCATGCTTTTCCAATTGATCCTTGGTCAGAATAAGACCATGGAAGGACTCGATTGTATTCAAAGATCCAGAAATATGTTTTTCAAAAAGTTAGTCCTGAGAAACTATTCGTAACCCGTATTCATAAGCCGTTCGCAAGCCGTTTGAAAGGTCGTGCTCAAGTATGAGTTGGCGACCCGTTCCTGTTCTATAAACCATGCTCAAGTACGCATCGATGCTCCGCGCGGGAAAATGCTGAGGCGACTCCACAGTACGGTCACAGCTGTCTTGAGTTTTACTTGAGCAACAGCAGTTTGCATTTACAATATAACCACTTATTTGACGTCTTTGTTGACTTGCAACCTTTTGTTAGGTTGAAAGCATTTTATCCCATAATAATCTTGTTGGGGTGAAATTCGAGAATGTGTGCCTGGAAGAATTGATGAATATACTCGTATTTAATAATTAAATTGGCAAATCTGGGTGGTGAAAAAGGAAAAAACTTCCATAACAGAAAACATTATTTGTCACTAATAATTTGGTATGTAGCATTCAATTATAATTAAAGTGTACATATTCCACTAGAACCTATTTGTGGTTTAGGTTAAATGGGGAAATATATGAGATTGTTGTTCGGAATTGGATCAAACCGTGAGAGTTATACTTGGCCGCAATGGCATTACAGTATACACAGAAATAAAATGGAGGGAGATGTTATTCCTTATTTGTTACTAGACGATAATCGCGCTGTTTAGTCAGTCACTTTTTAGTAATGAATACCGTTTAAAAATCGGTTTATACAACCGTGACGCACCGTAAAAAAAATTCTACGAATTCTTATAACGCTGTTTACATGTCACAACTTCTATAAAAATTTCTTCGCGTAAAAATTCAGTATAATTTTTACAATAATTCATGCAAGCTGAATGCACACAGTGGTTATACACTTAGGTACTATCGACTCCAGCGATACAGCCAGGTATTATTATTTCACCTAAATACAGAAGAATGTTGTTAAGTGGGCTGTGGTTAATTGGAGCAAACGTAGTTATGAAAGGGTGGTACTAAATTTTCACCATTTCCTTAATACAATTACGTATAATTTAATGTTTATTCAGTAAATCACATATCTTAGCAGGTATAATGTGTACCATAGGATTTGCCATGTTTTCTTATTATATGAATTAATGTTTATTTATGTTATTTGATTAATAATTTAACATTTCTTATTCTGTTTAAACATTGCGAACTTTAGTTTATTTTCTACTATTTATTATTTTACGAATTAAAACTTACGAATTAATAATTTTATTGGGTATCAATTTATTTTGATTTTATTGTAATAAAAGATCTCTCAATTAAGTAAAGTATATGCATGACATACAGTACCAATTAATATATCGTTGTATATTTTTATGTTACAGATAACGAATCAAAAGTAAATGCAGACATTCTTAAATCTGTTTGCATTTATAATTATCGATGACCAAATGCCTAATATATCCTGTTAAAAATCGGAATTTGTTTTATTTGTCCTCACAGATAGGCTTCCCTAAATAATTAAAAGTACTTCTTAAATGTAAAGATATCAAAAGGTAAGGTTCAAAATGTTCAACAAGTTAAAAGAGTAAAAACTTTTTAGTATATTAATTAGAACCGAAGATAAATTTGCTAAATAACACTCCTAAAATAACGTACGATATTGTAACACTAAGGTTAATGTAAAATTAATCCACTACATTACGATAGTTATTGCTATACTCCCACGCAGCACTATCGTGATAGTAATTATTTCTATCTATAACTAACAATAGTAATCACGTAAATTATCAGTCTGTTATCCATTCCGTAATTACATAAGTGTTTCATCAAAATATCTTACAAATACATATATTTGCTAGAAACAAATACATATTGAATTAGTCAACTATACAACTTTTTTCAAGTTTGCATAAAACTTTTAACTAAATTACACAAACAATTTTAATAAAAAACGTTTGGATAAAGATGCTTTTGCTCAATCAATGTGCTTCTGGCCTTTCAATGGACAGATATTCTAATGTCTGGGACAGATAATACTAATTAAAATTAAACAAATAATCTTTTGCACTTAAAATAAATTTGTTTAGTGTCCCTATCGCGTTGCCAACACTAATGATTACCATTCTTTTTCTTTGAGAGCCAAGTGCCTTTGTTCAAATCGTAGCAAATTTGATAGTAATCATTAAGTAATCATTAATTATTTAATATTGCAAATTACAACAGTTTTAATTAAATAGGTAATTAATAATGTCCTTAATTGGTAGTAATATTATTGTTATTCATCAACTTGCTTTGTGTATGCATGTCGTTTCATTCGTAGCAAATTGATACTTCGAGATACTTTTAATTATCGCAAATATAGTCGCCCGAGAATTTGTTTATTTGAATTTTGAACTAGAATTTCTTAAAGTCAGGTTTTATATCCCGCTATATGAGTTACTATTACTCAATATGCTGTTCATCGTGTATAGTCATTTAATAAATATGGAACAGTGGGACAATTCAACACAACAGTTTGTGTAATTTTATTTGGATATACCTATTTTGAAAGGCATTTTAGTTTTTCAAAACAACTCTATTGGAATGACGTGTTTTGATGTGTTTTGACGCACTTCTTCTTATTTTTGCATCCACATGCATTACAATTTTTAGAAGTTTGTTTCATCATTAAACTTGATTAACTACATGCAATTTCCGTTTTTTAAAATTTTATTTGGCATAAAGTAATCAGTTTTGTACTGTATCCCGATACATAAATTAAAATAAATAACAATAGTAGTATAAATCATAACAAGTAACTATAAAATCTGTTTTCGTGTTCACTTGTCTGCCTTTTATGGTTTGCTTCCGGTATTAAGTCGATAATACGTAAAACTCCGGATGATTACCAGGCATGACTTAGTTATCGTTGATCACTCATTGTATTATCGCACCATACTGCTGATAATCTCGAAATAATCGTAGAGGAAGCACGTAGTCGAGTATTAAAGCCTTGAATCCACATTATTGATTGGGTTCGTTTAAAAAAATGCAACTTCCTCGTAATTCACTATTGTTTTTGGATCAAACGGTATGCTCTGAAAATGTGCAGTTTTGCTTTGTGCTACTGAGATAAGCAATGAATGTTCTTATCTCACATTGTTGAAAGCAGCCCTAGACTGTGAAAAATAAAAGCAATCAAAATATGACAATATTAACGTTGAAGCTTATCTTGAAACAGCAACGCCGATCAGTTTACGTCGGTTTACTGAAGTATATCGCTATTTCTAATTGGCAAGACGTTTTTGTAACGTAACGGCAGTAACGTAAGGCTCTTTTGCCACCAGAAATAACATACAATAGTGTTTAATAGCTTGAAAGTAGGCAGATATTTGAAACACTACTAATTTTGGAAATAGTGTTTTATTCCACTGTTTTATAAGAAAATTATAGTACATACATACTAGGTTACTATATAGATATCAAACAGGAACTAAATGGGAAGAATGTCAATTCATGAAAAGAATGAAATCATCTTATTTATCTAAATATTGTAATATCTGTAGTTACCTGTAGTTTATCTGCAGTAGTATCTGTAATGCCAGTACTACGTGTCTGGTAATTCCAAATTATATTTGGAGTGTTTCATCTTCCTTAAAGTACCTTATTTGCTCCTAATAATAAGCTAAGATTTCAAGATTGAAGATATAAAGATTATTAATAAAAGTGTACGGTTCAAAGTGAGATGTATAATTGCTGAGGCCTACATTTGTATAAAGCGACCAACAAAGCATTTTCGTATAAACCTACAATTCCCGCTTAAATACAACTCTAATCCCGACATTTCGCTGTAAATAGCTATTTCATTGTTAGAACCGGATGTTAAATAACTGGCAACTTATCGTTGTTAATTCGGATAAAGTAGGAGTCCGCTCAGTAATTTTACGGTGGCTGATTATTGATAATAGCTAATCACCATGAGCACGTGTTTTAATGAAAATGTTTTATTATCGCATGATTTACTATCGCCATAAATACGTATGTTTTCATTTTAATACGATAGGAAGCCACTTTGCGTAAGCAAGTTCATATAGTTTGATGCGGCATTATTCAATAGGTGTTGTTTTATGCTATCTGTACTGCTATCACCCTCAATTATTTCTGTTGGCGATGAACAATGAGTTGACATAGAGACAGAAGTATGTACAGGTGTCTCTAAATTTGACGGAAAACGTTTTTTTATTAATCAAAAAAGTTGAATGCAGCGTATCACTGTTCAAAAATGCAGTCCCAAAAAGGTACAAGTGTGTGAAAAATATTACGTTTACATTTATAGAAACGATTTATAACGTTTGTTTCAAATTAAACCACATTATTATTATACATGGGTCATGTATTTTATATCACTAGGACAACAACAGTTACATAAATTTGAAAAATTAGCTGTGAAGATATTACAGATTATCAAAAGCACTCGAACGATCAATTTTGTCACAAATGCACTCACAAAAATATACGAAACAACAAAAGTGGGAGTGCAGAATGAAGTATTTAAGCGAATAGAGGGATAAAAATAATTTTTTATATGAGGGCCAAAACACCACATTATACCTATATTATAGTGACGAATTATATGGGTCTAGATCAAACTAGAAATCACCTGCAAATGCAGATGAATATCTAACTTCCTTACTTTAAATGGTACACATGGAATAAAAAGTTATATAGTCTATTGCAGTATATCTCATTTTGCAGTGACAGTGTAATCAGTGTTGTAACTCAACATGTTGCGCACCGTTCACTGACCGCTTATTTCAGGAATGCAATCATTAGTATACCACTAATTGGTACAATGCCAATTATTGGGGCAACCCTACTTTAACAATGGTTATAATGAATATATTATGAAATAAGTGATTTTTCCATGAGTGATTGATAACTTTTGCACGTGCTTGTTTTACTTTGAGTTAGCATTATAAATTATATAGTTAATGTAATTGTTTATTAAGTATGTTTAAATGTGTTAAAATGTCGTTCATTAAGTTTTGTTTTACCTTCTTTTCCCACTATGTTCAATGGCCCCTAATTATTTCCGCTTAAGCACGTGAACAATGTTGTTATGCAGTAACTTTCCATGAAAATTTTAAAACACTATAGACGCTAACAATTGTATTGGACAAAAATAGATGGTAAGTATTTTATAACTGCGTTCAAAAAACAGCAGGGTGTCTATCTTAGTTTTTATTAGACCAAGGATTATTTAGTATATTATGTTAAAAATGGGTAGACACAATTACTTGGAAACAATTACTTAGAGACGTTAGGTACCATAATTGAACTACTTATTATTCAATAATTAGAAACCCAACAAGATATTGACGGAGGTGCGAATTAGAATGAAAACCTCATTCAGTTCCAACAAAATGGGGCTCCAGTACACCATGTCCAAGCAGTCCACCAATTCTTAAACGAAAAGTTTCCTGGGCACTGTATTGGAAGAAGGAGTACGGTAGAATGGCCTGCGCGATCTCCCGATTTATATGCCTTACATTGTTATCTTTGGGGTTACCGGAGGTCAGTAGAGTGCAAAACACAGCCTCCAACAATTGAAGATCTTCGGCAACGGAGTATAAGGGATGGTGGAGCAACGAGAAGGGAAACGTTTGAAACTGTTAGAATGAAATTTGAAAACTGTTTGTGTATTACTGTTTACAAAATAATGGACGGCAGTTTGAACAGTTGATTCAATAAAAACTGAAATAATTAAAAACATATACAAGAATAGTTTTTATTTGCAGAATTAAATAATCACACTTAAACCCAATGATATTCTAAAACGCATTGACCGATTTTATTATTTCTTGCACATGTGTACAGTACCTATTGAGCCCTTTAATTTGAGTGCCATTTAGGATTTTAATGTTGGTTTGGAGGCGCACAGAGGGTTGGGTTGTGTTGACTCATAGTATGACAATTACACCGCGATTCAAAGTTCCCCGTATTATCATATGACCTCTCGAAAGCATCGAAAGCATATTGTTATACCTCTGTTAGTTTAGTTATTTGTACTGATAATTTTCAAATTGTCACCCTGTATACAGTTAAACCACTTTTTTGCGTGTTTCGTCTATGCGACCCAGCAGCGGTGAGTCGCCCGGTATGCTATATCTGTTGCAACAATAAAAGAAACAATAAAAGAAGACATGTAATTTTTTACTCTTTGACTGTAATACTAAAATAATAAAAAATATCATGAAGTCTTTAAGAAAACACAACATTAGAATCCTTCCTTAGGAAGCATCTTTGGGGTCTTGTTCATTAAAACTTTTTTGTTCATTTTTGGCGGTAGAATATGCTAGTAAAATTTTGCAATTTAACTCTAAAGATTGACTGAAACCAGTTGATAGCAATTGCAATTGCTACATCGCTACAAGCACTTAAAAAATATAAGCGTTACATATTAAAATTTGCACAAATTTGAAACACCACATTTCATTTTCAAAACAAATAATATAATATAAAACGCTTTACTAAATTACAGTATTATTTTTACGCGGGTGTTCATTTTTTCTACAATGTTATGTATGTTATATGGCAGCACTTCACTTGTGAAATTGTATGCGGAGAATTATTTAGATTTGCGACTTTGTTATCATAAATAAATATGAGAAGTAGCCTTTATGTTTATGACTAAAATAAAGGCTTCTTCTAGAAGGTTAAAGCGATTAGTATTTTCATATAATCTACTTAAAAGTAAAAACATCGTGAAAGTGTTATTTTGTATGTTCAGGACGACCAATATAAATCTGGGAATCAACAAAAAATATTGTATTCGACTGTTTTTAATTACCTACCCTTGTTCAAGAATACAGAATTGTTTTCAAGGAACTTAATGGTTTTTAAAATGGTTTTTAACTTTTACTAAAAACGTAGTAAAGCAAAGAATCGTAATATCACATAGTGGAAAGCGTAGTTTCTTAAAAAGTTAGTATCAGTGGAAGAGAATGTTATCATTCCAAGCTATTATTTAAAATGAAGCTAGCAATATGTTTTCTCTTAACAAGGAATAATACATATAGCATATTATTTTTCTGATTGTTCGTAGTAATAATAAAGTTTATTTTATTTGTGTTTTATCGTCCTGGTATCAATAATCAATACCATCGTTCTTATGAAATTGGCTATGGAAAAATTACATTTACACAGAAACAATAGAAGTTAAAAAAAGATATCATTTCGGCTTAATCCAGTGATTATAGAGAATTTATCAAAGAAGTATTCACATCGACATTATCAGTAATATAGTGTTTACTTAATTAATATTCTCGATATCGAAGCTATTTCCGTGAAACAATATCGGCTAATTTATTACATTAGCTGACATTGAAAATCGCAGTGAGTGGTATAATTGAAAAATAAATTATTTGGTATATTGCGCATTAATGTTACTTTGATCGAAAAATATCTGTGCGTGTTACTGATGGGTAATCATGGTGCATTAAAAGCCATCAGTTATTTGATACGTGAGTATTATTATTATTATGAGTATTATTATATGTATTATTATAATCGCAGCTGTTTTAATTTTCTTGACATAATGGTATGCCGAGAGCGCGAAACTTTTATTAAACTACCAATGCACATTATTATTGCAGTAGTTGATACTTACTACAAAAGAATTTGGATCCTGTATTCTCTTTTGATTTTATTAAGAAATCATTAGCCCTTATATGGTCTAATTTAAGCTCTAATTAATTGTATGTTACTTGGAAAATGAAATATTTTGAATTTTCTTTGTTCGCTTTAATAACAGCAAATAAGTGAAATAAATGATAAATGAATTGTGGTTGCACGAATAACAAAAATTAACATTTACACGCATGCAACGCTTACAGTTGTTTTCGAAACATGAAGGTTACAACAGTTATAGCTTTTCTGCCGTTTCATATTACACAAAACGCTCAATACGAAGCTTTTGTAGAAGTCGTTCGTTCACTGTACGCGTGCGATGGTAAACATTTAAAATCATCACTGCTAGTATTAATTCCACGCGCTTGTGGCATGAATTAATAAAGTATCGATCGCTTCTCTACAAAATCTATTAATAGTGATAACGTAAACATTATTTCAACAAATAATTTGTCGAACAATAATGAAGGAAGTACCTAAATTGACACAATAGCGATACCGCTATAAAATACATGAATTTTTAGAATAGTGTATCGATTAACATTGAATAGCTTATGGATTACGTTAAACTAAATGAAGCCACATAAAGTAATGAAACCACATAATTACTTGAACGGTTTAACAAGCATGAAATTAGTAATTAACTACGTGGCATCCTTTATTACCTGTATTCAAGTCATTGGTTAACAATCATAATGCACGATTATTTCTTATCTGAAGACATCTTCAGATAATATAAGGTTCCCCATCATATATCGAGATTTTTGTTGAGATTAAATTTGGTTAATCAGTAGCGCCTAAGAAATGGTTTATTAACAAAATAATGATAGAATATGATTGACAATGATGTTGTTCATCAAATCCCGGAAGGTTACATTCATAAGGTTCTCGGTAATGGGGTGAACTAGGGTGGGGGTATAAAATGTTTACATCCCCTGCATTATTCGCCAACTCGGTATTTTCCCCAAATTTAATTACAAATGGTTCAACGGGTTTCCAGATATTGCCGATAATGTGATAAAATTATTTTTTTGCGGGGCGATATACATAAAATTCATACAAGAGGAATGAAGCAAAAAATAATATTATGAAACTTATTGTTTTATTGTATAATACCATATTAAACAAAAAAATAATATAGGTAAGGAAAATGATACATACGACAATTGAATTACATTATTCGGAAACATATCGTCAATATCAGTTACATAAAGCATTGGAACTTTTGGCATTCTACCTATTTGAACTGGATTTTCATATTTTACATCGTTGGATATTTGTCATTATTAAATAATAATTTAAACTGGTAAATATATTTTTATTTAGACAATTATTTCACATAGAACTGTATGTTTTCCCACCACTTAAACTAATTTAATTAAAACTTAATTTTCTACTTTAATTAAACTTTGCGACTAATTAAATTTACCACAAAAGTCACTTTAAACATGAAATTTATCACGTTAACCTACCATTTTATCCAAAATTTATCAAAATCATATATTTTTACTAAATGTTATTAAATAGCATTTAGTTATCTGCTGGCGAGTGCAAACATCTAAATTACTATATCGTATCTCATACTTCAAACTTCCTGTTTTGATTAAATTTAGATATTAATTGGTTAAATGGTAATTAGTGCTTAATTAAATTTACTTTTTACCTTTGATTGTGTGACGGTGCTGAAAGAGTTGTATCAACAGTTGTAACTCTTTTTCAGTAAAAACAGTTTTATATCTAACCTGTATCCACTCTTTCAAATTTAGTAATAAAAATTTAAATGTCAAACAAAATACTTTAGATATTGTGTCAATATCTAAAGTATATTTTCAAATGGCAATCCTATAGTAATGAATATTTATTTAAATGCCATGTTAACTATAGAAGCAATGTATACTTTATTACAGTAAATTGCATCTATCTACATATTTTTTTATTCTTATGGAAAAATGATAATCAACAATCACCATATTTACATATTTCCAAACCAAATAAACATTAGGAATTATTGCTATTGACGAATTTTAAGTAAGTATCTTCGCACGCATTTGCCTTTTACTATTACTTTATGGAAAACACTTGTGTAGATGTCGTTGGAAAGGTTATAACCTTCGCGACTCCAATAAGTTGTGTGCATTGCATGTGAAAAGCGAATTTTCATTGTTCTCTTAACGGCATTCAGTTCACCTCTGTGTTGGTATTGAAGCGTGAAAATGCATCACGCAAATGGAAAACTTATTTTACATAAAATATAAACGAAATAAATGGAGAAAAATTATTACCCCGAGCGGGATTTGAAATAAATATATATATATATATATATATATATATATATATATATATATATAATTATTAATTTATTATTATATCAATATTTTTATATATATATTAGTATATTATTGTTTTT
>JAWQRJ010005409.1:0-10266 GCA_033557515.1 Diorygopyx duplodentatus
ATCAAAACGTTCTGTAGGATAGATAATATAAATATTTTTTGCCTTGCACCAGTTTCGAGATGTGATCCAAAGTTGTATTTTATTAAATAGAAATCATAGTTGATTTTGACATTATTAAATTACTTGATTTTTTCCCTATCCAACGATATAAGGTTCGAGGTATTTATCTTTCATAGTTTAGGAGATGAGGAAAAATCATATTCCACACAGACTTTAACCCACATCACACTATCCATGATTAAAAACTGAGTTTTGTTTTCACAACAAAAGACTGCATAGCTGGTATTTATTATCTTTTGTGCGTTAGTAGATGTAAAGAAAAAAGTTTTCTGAAAAAACAGTTCTGCACAAATTTAGTACGTCAATAAACGCAAAAAAAGGAAACATGGAAGCAATAAACATGACAACAATAAACATGACAACAATAAACATGGTAAAAATAAATATGATAACAATAAACCTAAATTTTCCTACAAAAGAAGTTCAATATGGCGGCCGCTTACTTCTAAACATTTGGTAACACGCTTTTCGACACTTTTTCTATAATTCATTAATTAATGAGCACTAACAGAGTTAAAAGCCTGTATGACACTTTGTTGCAAATCATTAATAATACTGTATAACTCATTCCGTATACCACATTTTTTATATGGCCCCACAGGAAAAAGTCTATTGGAGATTGCTCAGTGGTGATTTTTCTTGCTGGGGTGGTAGCCTCAGCAGAGTTGGCGAAACAAAGTTCTATGAGGCTGTCTTTTGTTTCAATCATGGATAGTGTGATGTGGGTTAAATCTGTGTGGAATATGATTTTTCTTCATATCTCCTAAACTATGAAAGATAAATACCTTGAACCTTATATCGTTGGAAAAGGAAAAAATCAAGTCATTTGATAATCTCAAAATCAACTATGGTTTCCGTATAAAAAAATACAACTTTGTGTCATATGTCGAAACTGGTGCAAGGTAAAAAATATTTTTATAATCTATCCTACATGATAATTGCAACAACTGCTTGTCTGCACTACTTTTTCCCTCGAAATTTTTTTATACGATAAATAATATGGAAAATATTCACAATTGAGGAAAATGACAATTTTCAGGTATTTCAGGGCATCTTGTAGGCGATGCATTTTTTGAAAAAACAAAAGAAGGTGTGAATAGTTTAGATAAACACCCCCATATTGTTCCATTTAACTGAGCCTATAGCGCTTCTGTTTCCAAGTACCAATGGTGAGCATCGAATTTTGGACAACCTGTATATGTTTGAATTCTACGTATCTTCCTTATCATCGTACGTGAATATTGAATTTTTAATCACGTAGATTACAAAACTGACAGTAAGTAGAAGAGTTCTTTGCTCTTCTTGACAAACATAAAAAAAATTAAGCTGTCAATTGACTTTTTATTTAATCCAATACTACAAATAACTACAAAGAAGTGAGCTTCTGTAAAATAACGGTCCTAAACTCGTAAATAGTACTAAGAGTAAACTCTCTATAGTCTGGAAGAATGGCACAGATAAATTAAAATAAATAATATTCCTATATTGTTTTATTATTTTGTCTTATATTATTTTATCTTCGTCGTATGTTCTATTTATAACGATTTAACCCAATTTATCTATATACAAAAGTGAGATAGCGCCCCCCACAAATTATAATTTTTATCACATTATCGGCAATATCTTTAAAACCACTTCATCATTTGCAACTAAATTTTGGAAAATAGTTAGTTACTACGTGTTTTTCTTCATAGAAAATTTGGTGATATCCCCTCCACGGTAAAAAGGTGAAGAGGGGTGGGGATGTAATGTTAAGGGATGAAATTTTGATATCCCCTGCATTATTGGCTAACTGTTACCCTAGAATTACAAAATAACTCATTTTGAATATTTTTTGTCTTTTCTAACTTTCACCTAAAATGTACCATTTTCGAGAAAAAACATTAAACTGTGTCCTTCAAATTTTCGTTCCAAAATTTAGCCTATTCTGTCCAATATGTGCAAAAATATTTGGTCGTTTGTAACCAAACTTGGAGAATATATTTCTTTCCTACACACCATTATGTGGTAAAATTTTGGTTAGCTACCTCTTACGACAAATGGTGAAATAGGGTTGGGTAGAACCATAAAATATTGATTTTTAACATTTTGCATTATTCTTCACCATTTAATGCTATGTAATATTGTAGAATAGTTAATTTTGATACTTTAATGTATCTTCTAGGTTCCTAAAATATCCAGGAACATGGTTTATTGTATATCTTGACAAATTGGACTATTCTAAGACTAATGGTATCATTTTGGGTCATTGGTCTGTGGTCAATACTTCGACCTTTTCTAATCAGTTTAAGCAAAAAGCTTCAAATAAATGTTGCATGGTTTCAGTTCAAGTTTCAGGGGAGTTTCAGTTCAAGGGGTTAGGTGAGAGAATTTCAAGATATTCCCGATAATGTGATAAAAATTATACTTAGGCTTTATGGGAAAACTTTTATTTGCTATCCTCAAAATTTTAACAGAGAAGAAATAAATCAACTCGATTAAATTACACTTTTCACGTAACAATTAATTAATGAGCTTAATTAATATTTTCGCCATTAGAAAGCGGAAAATTAACCACATTCATTAATACTTACGTGAACAGGCGATTAAGTTAATCAAAACAATTTAGCTTAATTGCACTTATATCATGAGATATATTTATCCATTAATCTAATGAATTTAAATTATGCTATTATGTATGCATCTACAGTGCACACTATGCAAGTTATTTTGCAGAAGAAGGTTTCGTTAGTTTTAAGAATTCGTGTGTTTTAAAACGTGTTTTTAATTTCCTAGGTCCTTGGACATGGAAATTAAGAAACTACTTCGATCCATCAAACTACAATCCCGAAGAGCAACCAAAAATTTTACTAGAAGGTCCATTTGGGGGCGGAAACCAAGATTGGTACAAATTTGAAGTTGCCGTCATGGTTGGAGGAGGTATTGGTGTAACTCCGTACGCTTCGATTCTAAACGACTTGGTTTTTGGTACTTCCACAAACAGATATTCTGGAGTTGCCTGTAAAAAAGTATAATCTTTTCTAGAATAAATAGTAGTAGTTATGAACACTTACTTTTAAATTTTCGCAGGTGTACTTCTTATGGATTTGTCCCTCCCATAAACATTTCGAATGGTTCATAGATGTTCTCAGAGATGTTGAGAAAAAGGATGTTACCAACGTGCTAGAAATACACATTTTTATCACACAATTCTTTCACAAATTCGATTTAAGAACAACTATGCTGGTGAAGATAATGTGATAATTAGTTTCCAATATAAATAAAGTGTGTATTTTTTTTAGTATATTTGCGAAAATCATTTCCAACGGTTGGCAAAAACTTCGATGTTTACCGGACTGAAAGCTGTGAATCATTTTGGTCGCCCAGACATGATATCATTCCTAAAGTTTGTTCAAAAGAAACATAGCTATGTAAGTGAATAAGTAGTTAGCATTTTTTACACAGCACATAAAAATAATAATATTTTTCGTAGGTTAGCAAAATTGGCGTTTTCAGCTGTGGACCACGCCCTCTTACCAAAAGTGTCATGACCGCCTGCGATGACGTCAACAAAGGTCGAAAACTGCCTTACTTCATACATCATTTTGAAAATTTCGGCTAAGTAATTTCTTTTACCTTCTAGATTAATTTGTATTGGATATTTATTTTTAATGTTTTATAGTGTATTTATGTAACTTTGTATGTATATATTGTAAATACTGCCATTATATTTTATTTGCATGTATTGGTTGTAGATAAATAAAACGACATTTTCTACTTTAACATTTGGTATTTTATTTTGAAGCCCAAAACCTAGTACTGATGACAGGAACAAGAAAAAAATAATAAAGACAGACCTTCGCACTGTTTGCTTAATTTTGTTATTTTTTGAATTAGGGGATTATGAACTAAACTGTGCTACGCAATTGTTTCGCGCAACGAGGTAGAAAAAATTTAAAACAATAACAACACATTCTCATAATAAAAAAAAACAAAATGCATTACGTTTAGATAAGTAGTTGGGTGGTGGGTATATATCTGCATTGTCACTATTTGTATGGTATTGCAAAAAATACTAAGCAATTAAGTAATTAAATGTATGTATGCTAGGTTAAGTTATAAAACTCGAAATTATTCTCGAAAGTGACAGGACAAGTTATACTTTTTAATGCATTCCTGGAAGGCTGATTTAGTTGAATTTAGCTGAATTTAATTTGACTCATCGTACCGCCCTTAATAAGGGTGGTGGTGGTGGCTAATGGAATATGTTTGAGAACTATAAAGGACTAAATTGCTATCGAATATGTTTGAGAACTATAAAGGACTAAATTGCTATCGGAAACCGCATGTCGATATCTTTAGTGGTTCTCACGTTATTGCTAAATACTCTTAAGTGTGACACAGCCGAGCGACCAGCACGACGCGGGCATAGAAACACGATAGTAACCATGGTAACAGGTGTAACTCGGTAACGGACGCGTCAATCTCGAGGAATCCGCGCTTGACGATCCAACGCGAAACTCGCGCAAGTCTGAATCGTTCTCAAGTTGCGAAATCACCGTATTTATTAATAATAGTACAAAATATCACTTCAAAATGTTGATAACCTTAAACGAATTTTATTTAGCTACTATCATTGTGATCAAACGTACCATTTAAACAAAACAAAACGTCGTAGTTAATATTCATGTAATTTAAATTAATGTAAATTATTAACTGTTGTTTTGACTGCCTTTCTTCACAAACCAAAATTTGGAGCGTGCTTAAAATCCACCGGCCAAACAACAACAATAACACAAAAAATGCGTATTTATTCCAACAGTAACGAATTTTTTTATAGATTCTTTCTGCGATGGCTAGAAATTACGGCAGCTTGGATTTCCGCTTTTGAAATGGTGGCTATCGCGTTTTGTATTCGCGCAACCATATTCTCTAATGTGGTAGGACGTGTTTGGAAAACGATGTCCTGTATTCTCCCCCATAAATAAAAATCCAGAACTGTTAGATCCGGCGATCAAGCAGGCCATAGAAACATGCTTCCTCTTCATATCCAGCGATTTTGGTAGTTCAGGTTCAAAAAATTACGGACTTCCCGACAAAAGTGTGCCGGGTATCCGTTGTACTAAAACCACATAGTTCTTCTTGTTTCTAAGGAAATTTTTTTTTATCAATGAATATTGTATTTTGTGATTAATACATTTTCACTTTGAATAAAATACGCAACAACCAAAACTATCGTTATTGGTGAGCGGAAAACCCTAACTGGGTAGTGTATCGAGAAAAGACCAACGTTTGGCCTGAGATCGTCGGAAGGGATATTATATGACCGTCTTTTATAGAGAGAACTCTCAATTCCTTTAGGTGCTTTAGATTTGTTGAGAAGTCTAAATATTCCTGCCATGAGACGGTTATTTTCAAACGACGATCCTGAAGTGGCAGACAATTGTATTTGATTTCAACAGGACGGTGCTCCTCCGCACTATGTCATTAAAGTAAGTCGTTAACGAAATCCGAAGTTTTTTTCTGTGATGGTTACTCAAAAGCCAAAATTTATAAGAATAAGCCTGAAAACGTTGAAAATGTAAACGAACCAATCAATGAAGAAATTGAGCAATTGCTCAAGAAATGCTCATAAATTCGATTAGGTCGTTTTATGAAAGACTGCGTTGTTGCCAAGCCGTCAATGGCCAACATTTTTAATATTTCTTATGATTTTTTATAATAAGATATATCAACAAATTTAAAATTGAGTTCACAAGCAAAATAACATACAGGATGTTGTATTTAAAATAAGAGAGTTCATAAGTGTTCCGAGGAAAATGAGCATCCTGTATATTATTTAGTATGTTCAGGTAACGCAGGAGTGTAAACTGCATAACTTAAAAAAAAATTCTTCGGTACAAAATAAAGTCTATTAATGTAGAGTTTATTTTGTATCGAAAAGAAAAGATAAAAAGGCAGAATAAAGTCTACATTAATGCGTTTGCATACTTTTTGTAGGAACTATATTTTGTTCTTGTAGATGCTATGCAACTCTGGTTTTTTAATAGAACACCCTGCATCACATTTTTGATTCCTTATTGAATTTATGGACGATTTTATTAAACACATATTTGGCAAAAGTCGCATAGTTTAAAAGTTTTTTTTTGCAAAAGTCGGTCTTCTATAATTCCCTCTATAATATACTAACCCTCTTATAATTCGTTTCAAGAAAAATGTTTCAAGTAAAAGTTACAGTGCTTTCACTCTTCTATAATATGACATTATTTTAATATATACAGGTGTCCCATTTCTTGCAAATCACCACTTAACTTCAGTTTTTTAACTTATATATTAATGTATTTTTATGCCCTATATATAATGTATTCTTTAAATCGCTCTCGAATTTAAGATCGATTTTATTAAAAATATATTTGGCCAAAGATCCACCGTGTAGGAGTTATTTGATATATTTTACAAAAAATGATATTTGCTAAATAAGTAAGGTCAGTAACGGCTACACTACTTAATTTTATTGTATTAAAATATGTACCTATTCCAATTTTAGGAACAATACTATCAAGGTCCATTTATCCTTGCCTATCACATATCATCCATAAGTTTATAAGAAGAAATGTATCCTCAAAATTTAAGTAAGGAAGAGAAAGTCGTGTGAGTGACTTACACCAGATGTTTTGTCTGTTAAATAACTAAATAAACTACTCATATTTAGTAAAGTACATGTAAAGTGCTTTACTATTAGTTTGTCCTTAATATTTAACAGCTGTTGTTGCATTAGTTACAGTTATCAATTGGAAGTTCAAAGTGTGTAACGTCTGCATTACGAAAAAGATTCACTAAAAATCCACAGAAACATTTGTTAACACTTTGAAAGCTAAAATCGTTTAAAAACGATTTTAGATTTTAGTACATTTACAAGAAAATATTTCCTACAAAAAGTTTGCTTCAGTTAATGAGATTTCCCTTGTTTGGTAGTTTTAAAATTAAAGGAGGTATTCACTTATTAACTAACTTTATTTATTAATGCCAGCAACAAGAAATATTCTTTTTTTTAAACTAGTCAATGAACAAGATCATCTTCAAGTATATAACATTTTTCACCATAGTTAGCAACGCAAACTGGTAGATTTGTCGAAGAAGATCCAGCCAGAGATAAACCTTGTGAACGACTAAAATTATTCAATTTATCTCTTAATCTATATTTATCTATATAACATGTATACAACATCTTCGGTTTTTTTAGAAAAATAAACTAACAATAGTTTTGCAAATATACAGACATTTTTATTAACCTATCTGATCTCGTTTCTTTTCTTGTCAAAATTGTATTGGGTTTGTTTATTTCTACTTTATCATTGTTAACATCATTATAGCTATTGTTTAAATGTACTTTGTTTCGCCTTATAAATCTACCCGTTTCTCTTTGTACTATAAATGATAGTACCCCCCCCCCCTCCCAGTTAAAATAAAATAATTAAAATAGGCTCTTTTGGATTGGAATGATCGATTCATGAACTCTTTAATCCATGATTACTTAAAATTTTGTTATCTTTGGCTGCTTAACCAATTCAGGACAGTACTTAAGTTTTCATCTTTTCATGCAATGTACAATCTCTTGTAAAGCTACATAATCTTGTTCTTTGTTTTTAAGTAATTCCTTGATAAATAATCTGCTTCACACATTTTCGCGCCTGGAACATATTTTATTTCTAAATCGTATTTTAGTAACTTTAATATCATTCTTTGTAAACCTGTACTCATTTTATTATGTTCTTTTTTTAGTTATTATTGAAATTAACCATTTATGATCTGTTTTAATTGTTATTTTGTAATTCATAGCTCTTTCTATCACGTGTCGTAATATTCGATCATGTTCTTCCAAATTACTATCCCATACAATTAAATCATCAAGGCCTTCTATGTCACCAAATATTAAATACATTAAATTTACCACCGTTACGATATCCATAAACCTTCCAGCCATAAAATGAATACATTGTTTCTCCATAAGAGAATTTTTCCATACCATTCTTAAAATCAAAGATATGTTAAATCTGCTTACACCACGAGAAAGTTTATTCTTTTCGGTATCTAAAAGTGAGTTTTCGTCGGTTTCCCAGTAATTACTCCAGAAAAAAATTGCGAAGCCAACGGTGTACCAGAATTTCTTCGAAATTGACCATATTTGGATTGTTATAAAATAAAAACTAAATGCAATATCTCGAAACAACTTTCACTACGTGAAATCCCAATTCTGGTGCTATATAAAACACAGTTTTCGTCGGTCGAATTTTCACGCCATCATATAGCAATTAAGCCAATTATAACACGCTGCACGACTTATCTTTTTCCTAGTTTATTCTACAAATTGCGTGGGTGAAAAGGGCAATTTCAACATTTTAACAACTACGTCGCATAGACAATTATCAACTCTATCTAAATCTGTAACCAGCAATGGTATTGAACGCGATTGGTAGCAATTAGTAATAACGTGAAATAATTTATTCAAATATAAAAATTATTTCAGATTATTGAGATCAAATTGAGGGGAAAGTTTATACATTAAAATTACTAACGCATTAGTTAAAAAAATCTTAGCGATTGGAACATTATGAAACGGGGTACTGAACAAAACAAAAGAGTTTGCGATTTACCCGGCTGCGATTAATCAAACTAGGTGTTGAATTAAATAAAAAATTCAAGAAACTCGCTAATATTCTCAATTGTAATGATTCGAAAATCGCTGTAAACCTTAAAGCATTTTGTATAATTTGTGGGGGAACGATGCGGTAGGTACCTTCCCCTTAGGTATAAATTAGTTTTGGCAGAAGGGCTTTCGCTGTTGGCGTCGTCTGGGGAATTCGATATTATTTTCAATTTTAGAGCTTCAAGTACCAAGTGCTAGGCGACAGATTAGTATTTATGGTTTTCATTTTTGTTACGGATCCTATGTATTTAATTTTATTCGTTTTTACTTTCTCTCTTAAAAAGAAAGTAATGCCATATCTGGACATATCTGGACGAATTATGCGATTCTAAGACTAATGGGACCATTTTTGGCCATTAGTCTGTCCATCTGTCCAGCAGGTAAAAAAGTTTCAAATAAAAGTTGCACGGTTTCAGTCTTTCTCTCTTCGCATCTTTTAGAAGTTATTCCGAAAATATATCGGGGGGTTAGAAGCGAGAAAGTCGTGTGAGTGACCACACCCACTCAGTTTATTTTGCAAAAAAACGTTGCGTAGAACTTAAATACCATTGCTTGTTACAGATTTAGAAAGAGTAAATAATTTTCTATGCGATGTAATTGTTAAAATGTTGAAATTGCCCTTTTCCTCATAGAATAAACTAGGAAAAGGACAAGTCATGCAGCGTGTTATAATTAGCTTAATTGCTATGTGATAGCGTGAAAATTCGATCGACGAAAACTCTGTTTTATATACTACTGGCATTGGGCTTTCGTAGTGAAAGCCGTTTTGAGATATTGCATTTAGTTTTTGTTTTATAACAATCCAAATGTGGTCAATTTCGAAGAAATTCTGGTGCGCCGTTTTCTTCGCAATTTTTTTCAGAAGTAATTATTGTGAAGCCGACCGACGAAAACTCACCCTTAGATGCGCAAAAGAACAAGCTTTCTCGTGGTGCAAGCAGATTTAACATATCTTTGATTTTAAGAAAGTTATCGCGAAAAGCACCTCTTATGGGGAAACAATGTATTCATTTTATGGCTGAGAGGTTTATGGATATCGTAACGCCGGTATTAAATTTTGCATTACTTCTGTGGCTGAGGCTATCAAATGGCATTCATAGAAATCTGTACATTCCAAATGGTATGCGAAATGCATACATTATATTGCTAGTCTCATCAAGTCTAACCTAGAAAAATCCATCTTTAAATTTAAGAGAATTTAAATTTGAAAATTTTGCTCTCTTGCCCTTCTTGACTTTTACCAAACCATCTGCTTATCAGCTGCTGCACGTGTAAAAAAGGTGGAGTATCATAGTGCATAAATTTCCCTTCTTAAATTAAAAGCTAACTTTCTTAAAATCATACATCCAAAGTGTGCTAAAGAGAATTTAGGTGTCTTATAATATATCCGTTTGCTCATTTAAGTGCATTTCAATACCAACAATAAGAGCGCCAAAAACCAGAGCAACAAAAACAACAGTAACAGCACCAATAACAAACAGCAAGAATCAAAATCTAAAAAGAAAAAGAAAGTGTTTGTC
>JAWQRJ010005410.1:0-10265 GCA_033557515.1 Diorygopyx duplodentatus
GTTTTGACAAGAACGCAAGATAGAAAAACTGTCACCAATGTTATCCGATAAAGGAAGATAAATAGTATTACAGCGCAATCTAATATCTAATAGAAGAATCAGTGGCCTTGTTTACTGTAATAAACCTAAAAACTTTTAATGCGGGACACATTGTCCGATGTGGGACAGTTTTTAATGTGGGACAAACAATTCAAATGTGGGACAGTCCCACCTGACGTGGGACGTCTGGTCACTTTAGTAATAGCGCCAAGTAGCCTGCAGACGTTACCATCTAATATTCCACACCAAACATTAATCTTTTGTGGACGCTGCGTGTGAACCTCTAAATTTACATGCGGATTATTGAATTGAGGTAGGGCCTCATATGTTCGATTTCAGTAAAATTCATTTTTTAATTTAACTCAAAATGTCATTTTATTTTAAACTTGACTAGATTGCTATGGAAACTAAATCTTATTTTACATTAAATGAAGTGAATTACCAATTATTTCTAAAAATGCTAATCAGATTCCATGAACTAATTCTGCTTGATTCAATTTGTTTTTGTTGGAAGTTTTTCATCACGAAAAGCTGTTTGTGTGAGATATCATTAACAATAGCCCAAAGAAAAAGAAAATATTGGTTTAGTGTAATCGTCGTTATTATTTAGAGTTGTTAATTTATTGTTCAGAATTATTTTTCAGCAAATAACCTTATCATGGACCCTACCGTTTTTCTATATCAACACATCTTGCCATTTAAAAAAAAAATAAGATGACGGTGTTTCATAAAAGCTCGAAGCAATAAACAAATGAGCCGTCTGTGAAAAGATGGACGTTTATAAACAATTTAACATTTTAACATAACCGTTTGGACGTAATTCTACATAGTGCAACACTTTATCCACACCCTGTATATTATATTAATATACAGGGTGCGGATAAAGTGTAAGATATACAAAAAGAACTGTATCTAAAAATGTATGCTGTAAAACAACTTTGTCGACACCTATACGCATAATAATAATAATAATAATCTGTATTGTCCAACACACGAACCATTTAGAGAACAATCAATAATTGACACAAAAAAAGTGAATACGTAACCTACAACTACAACACCAATAATCAGTTCGCTTTCCAAAGAAATTTTTTTTAAATATTTAATAAACTACTTTAGATACTAAATAAATAATTTTATAATAATAAAATAAAAATTTTATAATAATTTTATAAATTTTTTAAATATCAAAAAACTTTTGATATTTAAAAAACTGGATAAAAATTTCTTGATTTTTCTTGAGTTTTTTCATATTATTCATTTCAATTTTGCCCCTTGTATCCCAAATCTATGTGTCACACTCAAACTGTTGGGTGTATTAAATCTGAAGTAGCTAACGTACTTTTTTACCTCACGTTCATTGTGGACTAATAAAGCAAATTTTTAATTCAACCAGCACTTATCAACTAATACTGATCCAATCCAGTACTGATTGATAGAATTAGATAAGAATTATCATATCTTTATAAAAAACTTATTATCGCACATATCTTTTTTATCTCGTTTTAACAACATTTTCAAGTTTATAATACATTTTTACTTTACGTCTCTTCCTTGGTCATTCTTTATTACATATAACTCTACTACATTTACAGAATAATTTTAGAAGTTGGAATTATTTAGTTGTTTAAGTGCAAAATTTAGTTTTGTTTAGAAAATAATGGTTGAATGTATTATGTAATTATAATTCTACCTATTAAAGTGTGTTTATTGTTCATTTTAAAAAAGTACACATCTGAATTTTCCTCTTGAACCCTGTCAATCAGCGATGCTGTGATTGAAAAGTGTCATTTTTCAGAACTATTACTTAAAAGCAATAACGACAATGTTGTGGATATATGGAATAAATTTCTCCATTTTCTCATTAGGATGTATATTAATTAATGAATTAACAAAATTAATTAATTAAACAAAAAATCTAATGAGTTATTCATTTATATACAGTAATAGGTCTGTTATTTCATTAAGGATGGAGTTGGGATTGGATATTTTGTGTTTTGTTATTTAAATTCTTCTAAAAGGTCCATTTTCTTAGACTTATTTAACTCAGGAAGCAATTTAATGTTCTTTATTTCCATTTTGTGGTTAGTTTGAGCAATATGTTGTTTGGTTGTTGAACTATTCATTTTTAGCTGTTCTCTGAAACTTGTTTTTATACTTCTTCCACATTGTCCTGTGTAGTAAGGTTTACACTCTCCACATTCGATTTTATAGATCCCACTTTTTTCTGTCATTTCAGTTTTCTTTGTTATTAGAAAGTATATTGCCTATTTTATTATCAGATTGTATATTGTATTTCTTTAGTTAGTTAAGTCATTTATGTTATCACAAAAAGTTCCATAATATTTCTAAGTGAAATGTAAGGTTTTTCGTTATAATCTGAATGTGTATTTAAGAATATTATTAGTATGTATTTTATTGTAAATGGATTGAAGATCATCCAGTTTATAATAATTATTTATTGCTATGTCGCAGATTAAGTTGAGTTCTTTTTTGAAATTGTTTAACACCTTACATTATGTTAACCCAAAAATAATTCTTCAACGCATTTGTTTTTTTTTGCAAAAATCTAATATATTTTTCAAAAATTATTGTGACAATTCAAAACGATGGAATTTTAGCTTTCTTTCAGTATACAAATCATAGGTCTACACAAACCCGTTTGTGAGTTACAACAAAAACTGTAACACATTACATTATTTTAACCCAAAAATAATTATTTAATGCATTTGTTTATTTTTGTAAAAAAATTCAATATATTTTTCAAAAATTATTCAATTTAAAACGTTGGAATTTCATCTTTCTTTCAGTATATAAACCATAACTCGACATAAACTTGTTTATGAGTTATGAACAAAAACTGTAACACCATATGTTATTTTAATCCAAAAATAATACTTTAACGCATTTGTTTTTTTTTTGTAAGAAATACTATATATTTTTCAAAAATTATTTCGCCAATTCAAAACGTTGGAATTTCAGCTTTCTTTCGGTATATAAATCATAGTTCTACACCAACCCGTTTATGAGTTATAAACAAAAAATCTGATGTTATTTTAACCCAAAAATAATTCAAATGCGTTAACATTTTTTTTGTAAAAAATCCAATACATTTTTCAAAAATTATTGTAACCAATTGAAAAAGTTAGACTTTCAGCTGTCTTTCGGTATATAAATCATAGTTCTGCACAAATCCGTTTATGAGTTCCAACAGAAACTGTAACACCTTCCATTATGTTAACCCAAAAATAATTCTTCAACGCATTTGTTTTTTTGTGTAAAAAATTCAATATATTTTTCAAAAATCCAATATATTTTTCAAAAATTATTGGAGCCAATTGAAAAAGTTGAACTCTCAGCTGTCTTTCGGTATATAAATCATTGTTCTGCAGAAACCCGTTTATGAGTAACAACAAAAACTGTAAACCTATTTTAAGCCAAAAATAATTCTTTAACGCATTTGTTTTTTTTTTGTAAGAAATCCGATATATTTTTCAAAAATTATTGCGCCAATTCAAAACGTTGGAATTTCAGCTTTCTTTTTGTTCATAAATCACAGTTCTACACAAACCCGTTTATGAGATACAACGAAAACTGTAACACCTTACATTATTTTAACCCAAAAATAATTCTTTAAGGCATTTGTTTTTTTTTTGTAAAAAATTCAATATATTGTTTAAAAATTATTAGAGGTTAAGGCAATTTAAGTAGTATGTTGAGCAAAAGTGTGAAATCCATTAGAGATATTAAAAAATAATTTCAAGTAAGACTGCAATTACATTTTAATTATCCGAAACAACATACCATGAACATCTGTTTGGCTACGCTTTGCCATTGTTTATATATTTTAACATAACTAAATAAGTTCCGTCTTTGGAATAAGCACCAAATTATCCTTAATACGTTTAATTAATATAATTGGCAATAACAGGACGTGCAAAGTTCAGGGTCAGGAGTACTTAATTTTGTAGATTAAGGTTAAGTCGACCATAAGGTGAAGTCGATCACCCATAATGAGCTTGAGGAAAATCGTTAGAGATTAATTTAATAGGGACTCAGTAAGTCACAATTAATAATTAATTTTTCACTAGTTTGAAATGGACTATCAAAATATACCGATAATATGTTATCAGTATATTTTCATACTCAATCATTTCCTCATACCGACGTTACTTAAAAAGATAATATTTCTTGATAGACGTGAATCACGAAAAGTAGGATATCACAAAACGTCCACCTTATCTTATCAGGCAATTCATAATAAGCGTTGACATAAAGTGTTAAAGAAAACGTGTGTACACCAGTTCTAGCATCGGTGTTGAACCAGAACGTTGCTCTTTACACGTTAGTTGTTTAAGTTATTATTTATCTCAGTGCGCGTGCTTTTATTTTTTACTTTCGATTTTTTTGGATTATACACCGTCATTACGTAAGTCCAACCATAATTACAACACCATGTAATTACTGTAAGCCACGGAGCGAATAACTTACGGTACGCTGGCGTAACATTCAAATCTTCCCGGTAAATATTCATGAGACTCTTTGAAAGTTCTGTTATTGCTTTTACTTGGGAATAAAAACTCGGTGCTTCGCTAGTCCCCGGCTCTGGTGTGGGTCCATTATACACAGTATTTTCATGCTAAAATGTCCCTAATGGTAGCCGTCGCGACGGAATCCTTGCCGTGGATAAAATAACGACGGGACGCTGATGTTTATGTTAGAAAAAACGCATTACTCGCTACCCCTTTACGTCGTAATTAGCGTGTACGTGGACACAAAACCGCGTTTTTTTTCAAAAAGCTGAGCCTTACTCAGCTTTCCGAGTTTGTTGACATGTTATGTTGCTTTAAACCCGCGGTTTTAGTTTAGATAAGCTATTTCATTTCTGAAATTTCTTAGTTAGGGATTGTATTTAAAATGCGCACATGTTTTACTAAGCAGTTACAATTAATTACTTAATTAATACATTACTTACTAGTAGTTGCTCTTTATTTTATTTTATTTCATGCAATTAAAAATAATTGACCGTTTGTCCATTGGGGTTAGAAATAAAAATTGGTTGGATTTTAGATGTACTTTTCGTAAACCTACTCCCATAGATTTGGCCTTTACGGGGATCCTAGAATCTGGATTACGTTTTGAAATGTTTACTATATTTTTTTAAAGTTATCTTCTTTAAAACAAACTTTAAAAACATGAAGAAAAGTAGTATGTTTTATTCAAAATGTAACTTCAATAAAAATAAAAATAATAAAAATAAAATAAAATAAAAATTCACAATAAATAGTTTGGCATGAAGCTCAGATTGATGAAAGAGGTTTTTATTGAACTTCTCATGTTCCGAGTTAATTTGTTAAATGTAAAAAATACTATTTTTATATTTTACAATTTTTGTGCAAGCTGAAGCTGCTTGTTACAGGAAATCTGAAAAAGATAATAAAAATCCAAGACTTTGGAAAAGATTTAGGAACAAATAATATTTTCAAGGGGGCTAGGTGTATTTATTGAATTCCTAAATTAAACAATCGGAAGAATTTTTGGAATTGAACTTTTGGAATTCCAAATTAAATTAAACGTTTGCGTTTAAATCATGCAAACATCGCAGTTTTTATCCATATTTTACCCGAAACCGACTTTGTTTCATTCGAAGCCGTCAAGAAAGTCATACTTTCGCAGCTATCGCGAATCTTGACAATTCATTTAATCCAATGAACACAAAAAATTTAGAGATCTGTTTTGTTTCTAATGTGATATAATGATTTTTATTTATAATGTGATATTTATCTAAATTATTACAACTTTACGTTTTTTTTAACTTCTTTTTGAAATTTTGTTGTGAGATCTTTGGTTAGAATTTTAAATTCTTCTTCTGTATGAAATCATTGACCTTGTTTAAATAAATATATTTTAGAAGAATGACTAAGGTGCTTTAGCAGATATTAGATTTTGTTCAGTTATTTTTTGTTTAATTGATTTTAGAAGTGAAATGTTAGAAATGTTATATTTTTCTGGTACATTTCGTCTGTCTTTAAAGATCTATTTTTGAATAAATTACAAATTTATTGAGTTTTGCTTAGTTGTTATGGTCATTTCTAAGAATAGTTTCACATTCTACTACCAAAATTTCTTTAACTTTATTGGTAAATTTTGGAAAGCATTGTCCGTTTTTACAATAGAATTGTTTTAAGTGTTCCCTTTATTGCAGCATTGTTCCAACATTTTTACAAGCGCATTTAAAATTATTAAAACTCTCAATTTTAAAAATTATTTGATTATAAATTCATTAAATAGAATTAATCCAATAAGTTGTTGCGTAAACATTATTTGGTCTTATATCCGCCTTATCTAATCTAACCAACCACGAAACAATTTTTAATCTGCAATGGATTCCCCTCGTAAGTAATTAAACAAACAGACACAAAACAATATATAAATCCCACATCTATTCGTCATAAATCCAATATTATCCAATGCGAAAGTGTAACGCATTCATACAAAGTATTACAACGACAGAAACATGTCCGGAGGAGCCCTAAATTTCATTAACACGCTCATAACTGACGATAACTTATTGTTAGTGCCCCAGGTTCATGTGAAAGGCGTTCCTCCGCTTCAAGAATCCATTTCTTAACGCAACACTCCTCAGACCGCGGCACAGGCCACTGCATTCTTTCGTAAGATCCAAACCTTCTTGCCCAGGTAATTCACCGTGAAGTCGTTTCATCAATCAGCTGTACCTGAACGCATGGGACATGTCCCATTAATTATGGCAAATCCTGCGAGTCGAAACTGTCAAAAGGTTACGCAAGATATTGTTTAGGGAGTGTGAGTGCTTATGGGAGATACCTCCCTTAAATTGGCATTCAAAGTTTAGTGTTTCTTTAAAAAAATATCTCAATAAACTACTAAATACATGTAAAGAAAGTACTTATCTTTATTGGCAAGCCCGTTTTGACCCCATATGTTTATACGCAAATCCAAAACGAACTAAACTGTACAATTGATAATTGCTGTTAAAAACAACTCCTTTCATTTTTCTATTTTTGTTACATGTGGATTTGTTCCTACTGTTAGGTTAGAAGAAGGTTACTAATTATTTTTTCGTGTCTTGCTGACACAATGGAACTTAACTATAAATAATACAAACAAACATTTCCCATGAACGTGAGCAATCAAATATTTTAGTAAACTTGCAAATAAACTTTATCTAACCAGGATTTATTGTAGCCATTAAGTTCTGGAACACCGCGGATACGAGCAAAACTACAACTTCTAATTATAATTGCTTGTTTTGTGCTTTACATCACGGACCTAGTTTATTGTTGTGGATACCAAAATCAATTATAACTAACCTTGAAAAATACGCTATAAAGGTGTAAGTAAGTGTATAAACACAATAAACTTTTATCGATAACGTAGATGTTATGTGGAGTCAGACACATCTAATTTATTTTCTCTGGTTCTTCATCAACCCATCGTATTAAAAGGGAGCTGGAATAGATCCTACCGTTCAATAAAGTTCAATAAGATAAAAAAATTAAAATATTTAAAAAAAATTGTGAGTTGGCCTGCTGGCTGCGTAGACGTATCGATGATTTTGATTTTGTTTTACTTTCTCCGAACCAACGCAGGCTGATGCGTAATTCGCGTCGTAAGCATAATCGAAATTCATATTATCGTTATGCGAATTTCATATATAATTAAACGGCAAAGTTCAAATTCATTCGATCCATCCGATGCCCCCAAATGTGCGGTCACCTTGAGGCAATCTTTTTACCGATTTAGATCTGTCAAACCTTTATTGCCGATTTTCAAAAAATCTAATACTCAGTACCAGATTTTTTCCAAGTTTATTCGAGACTGTTCTGTCAATATTTAAAACACTTGTTTTCGACACGCACTTGTAAATAATATTTCGATTTCGCTTTCGCCGCCATTTCAATTTCCGTCCGAATTGTAATCTAAAATCGTGCACACGTTCTGGGTCCGTCAGGCTTCCAAATTCATCCGGCAAAATAAACAGGCCTGCCGTTGTAATTCTCGTAAACCGTATTTAACATTCACGGTCCCTTTTGTTCGCTAACGTTTATTTCCCTGGACGCTATACGTTTCGTCGTTCGCCGAAAGAACAAAAAGCCCGAGAAATGTAACAGAAAACTCGGCGACATGCGACCAGGAGTTATAAATAATGCCGCGCTCCAAAATTTGATTTAACTGCACTGGATATTTGCCAGTTTCATCGTCGCCCTTTTGCCTCTTTGTGGGAAATTTATCCCGCGTTAAACATGCCGCCCGACGTTGGAGCCGAGGTGGGTTCACTCCCGCATTCCAGTTTTAATGAGTAAATTTAAATTAATGCTGAACATGCATCGGACGAGCGTTATATTTCACCAGGAACGTAATTCTGGTACAACACGATCAAATTATGAATAAATATGCATATAACTACCCAATGATTAATTATGTGTGTACATACAAGGCTGTTTGCACATCTTTAGGGTTAGCTTAAACTCACGGAAATTAAGAAAAAAAGTTTGCAGAAAAGAAGAGACGAAGCTGTTATAAATTCGTAAGAAAAAGTTAAAATTTGAGGATTATGGGATGGTTAAATTCATTTTCAAGCCGCTTACCACCACTACTCATCCAACCGAAAGCACTGCAGCACTTAGAAATGGAAAAGTTCACTAATCCGATTTCCTAAAGTTGAAAACCAACCTAAAACAAATAACTGGGTTTAATTTTTAACAGAATTATTTATTTCACTCGAAAAACTTTAAAGCCAGTGTTATTTTGTACCCTCCTAAGCCGAAAGTGACCAGTAAAATACGATTAAAATAAAAATAAAACTGAATTAATCTGGAATGAAGTGGGAATGTTATTTTCAAATAACGCTGCCCGAATATGAAAAAAGTCATTTGTTTACAATTGAAAAACAAACGATTGATTGTCTGTTTTTGTTATTTCCAATGCTACACTGGCATTGCAAAAAAATCGTTTAATTGAAAATGGCAATATTTTTAATAAGAAAAATTTTAGTCAACCCCACCGTGTTGATTTATTCCCATTCTAAGATAAGATTGTTTAAAATATGTGGCAACTAATTTATGTGCAAGTTTTAATTTTTGTGTCCCAATTTTCATCATTTACATTTTTTTAAAAATTACTGTAGTTGATTAAAACAGTTAACAGAGCATCTAGTGAGAAATAAAAAGGCCCTTGTTTGTTTATAATATCAGCATATATAATAATAGCAATCTCTTATCTCAAATTTGGTAGCACTTTTCTCAGATTCAACTCTTTCATTCTTTTTGGAACTTCTTCCCTTCTTGGTAGTTAAATAAAAATATGTACGCATTACTATCTGATACTTAATAAATACATTTCAAAAGCTAAATTCTTCAATAAAATCACACTTCATAAAACAACTAACACAAAAAGAAAATAGAATTATTAAAATCAAAACAAATCCCAAACATACAATTTGACAACTCACACAAATTTCACGCCCATTTTAGTAATCTTTCATCTCTGAAACTAACTAAATCAAAAGAAACCCTTCTCCAAAAAGGACATAAATATGCTCCATACAAAGAAATCAACTTTCCAAAGTTGACAATAGAAATTGAAATAGCCATCATAAACCATCCAGAAGAAGAAGAAATCGAGAAACAAGTTATTACAGCCATTAGAAAAGAAGAAAACCTACATCATCGAAATAAAAAATAAAGAATACATGAAGATCAAGAAAACATCACACTAAGAGGAACCTACAAAAAAAGATAGAAGAAAACATCATAGTTACAACAGGTGATAAAAACGCTGGTATAATCCTAATGAACAACGTAGATTACATTCAAAAAGCAGAACAATTTATACAACAAACTGACTTTGTAGAGGTAAAGAGAAACCCTAATCTAACTTTTCACAATAATTTCAAAAAAATCATAAAAAATACTTCAGAAACTTAAATAAATATAATTTTAATCCCAAAAAATCTTTACCTATGAACCCAATAACCCGTAAGCTACATTCACTCCCCAAAAATACACAAAAATGGCATTCCAATTAGATCAATTATAATCTCCACTAATTCTAGTTCATACTTTGTTTCTAAATTCTTAGTCAATTTTTTCAAAAATATAATCGAATTTATACCTAAATATACTATAAAAAATCGTTATAATTTATTTGATAACATCCACAATTTAGTGATTCTACCTTCTGAG
>JAWQRJ010005411.1:0-10264 GCA_033557515.1 Diorygopyx duplodentatus
CAATATGGTAGAAAGAGAACTAAAACATAAAAACATGTTCAATAAGCTCGTGCTTCCGGTTATACCGGAAGTTGACAACAGCTTTGTTCATTTAAACGAATGACCCCAATTTTATTTTTTTTTCTTAATCTACATTAAATTTTCAACAACTTTCGCAATACGTTTGCCAGGCCTAAAGCTAATCGTTTTCGAGATATTGAGTTTTTCGCAAAAATTATGAAACCGCAGCAACATTTTGAAAAATCTAATTTTCATACTTAGACTTATACGATAATGTTCATACTTCATTAACCATTAGTTAAGACATTGAAGTTTTCAGAAATACACCCGGCCGGACATTCTTACGTACATTCTTTACAAAATTGAATTTTGAAATAAGAAAACTTTGAATGAGGTTTGCAGCAAGGTTTTTCGAGTCCTTGCTGCAAAAGCGATCCTTTGACAAAACATTCATTTGTTGTAAATTGGGTTGCCTATTAGTTATTAATTTTGACGTTTGCGTAACTTAGGCTGGTTGATTTTTTGTTAAGATGATGATGGTATCAACATGATTGTGGTTCATTTAGTATTAGTGTCTCTAAAAAGTCTGCCACTAGGGTTCTTGGGATTTCCAAATATCTTGCCCAATTGAAATTTAAAACGATGAAATCAAATCCCTAACCAACCTAAGTTACACACGTCAAAATTGATAACTAATTGATAGGCAACCCAATTTACAACAAATGAATGTATTGTCAAAGGATCGCTTTTGCAGCAAGAGCTCGAAAAACCTTAAATAATCGGAGACGGATACATTTTAGGTATAGGGAAACCAAATACCGTTTAACGAGGATTTTAATTCCACATTCGATAAGAAAAAATAATTGGTAGGTGCTATTTAAAAAAAATAACTTTTCATCATTTAAAGTTTTCTTATTTCAAAATTCAATTTTGTAAGTACTTAAGAATTTCCCGCCGGGTGTATTTCTGAAAAGTTCAATGTCTCAACTAATGGTTAATGAGATATGAACATTATCGCATAAGTTTAATTATGAAAATTCGATTTTTCAAAATGTTGCTGCGGTTGCGTAATTTTTGCGAAAAAAATCAAGTATCTAGAAAACGATTAAGTTTAGGCCTGGCAAACGCATTACGAAAATTGTTGAAAATTGAATGTAGGTTAAGAAAAAAAATTAAAATTGGGGTGATTCCATTTTAATTAACAAAGCTGTTGTAAACTTCCGGTATAACCGGAACCGCCTACTTTACCTTTAGATCCAGTCTTTTATTAAGTAATTAGACTTTTATTCACATTTTGACAATTCGACATTATCAAAATTTTCAAAAATACTCTATCGGGAAATTGATTAAATACAACAACAGACAAGATAAAATCAAAACTGTACTTAGAATGTGAGTCCTATGGTCTATTCTTTATTGCACATCAAAAGAGAAACAATCAACTCCTGTATTAATATGTTTGTTCTTTATTAACCCATTTGTTTAGAAAAAAAAACAGTAAAATATAGCATAAACATTGCTGTAAGCTTCCGCAGATATTCATTAAACTTTTTGACAATTTTTTAGTAGCTAATTTATTTAGAAAAAACAGTAAAATAAACCTTAAATAGTAATAAGCCTCCAGACGTTGATTAAACTTCTTGACTTGCAGATTATTGCTCGGCCATTACGGAGAATTGCTCTGTGGATCATTTTTGCATCAGCATCCAAACAACATTTGTAGCCTACAACAGAAAGACAAATCAAACCACTAAACACTAGTAATGCATAATTTATTCTTTATTATACTTATAATTTCAATGCAAAAGTTGCTCAAACCATCTTCAATCCATTTGATCCATGTCGTCTATTTCTTGCTCTTTTAATGCCTTCCATTTACTGCCAACGTAAGAAGTATATTCTTAAAAATATTGTTTTTAACTCCTCTGACCAGAAAGATGTCTACAGGAGAAAGATCTGATCTTCTAGGCGACCACAAACCGTTACTAATCCATGTCTTTCCAAAAAAAAAACTCCTGCAAATATCTCAGAGTTACATAAACAGTGTAACAGTGGCGGATCTTTAAATTTTGCGAGTGAAATAGTATTTCGCAAGTGATCTTTTATTATTTTAATATTTGAAAAACTTCTCTGTGCATTAGCAACTGTGTCAGACAAAGTTAGAAATAACAGCAGGGGCTATATGCTGTTTTCTATTAATAAGAATTCCGCAAATTCTAATATATGTAGTACTAACTAATTCGAAATCCAATAAATTAGAAAAATCACTTTTGTAAAATTTTCAGGCAGAAGTCTTTTCGTAAAAGAAAATCAAATATTTCTACTCCATGTAAAAGAGTTTAACTGGGTTTATATTATATCTTAAACACGGTAGAAAACGTTTATGTATATGTACTTTTCCGCATTTAATGAATTTACTGCGTCACAACACTGCGATTAATTTAAACAAACTATTTTCTCTTTGATCCAATAACGGGTTCTAATAATTGCATTCGGACAATTGACGGAACCAATTCCAGCCAATCAACGGCGTATTTTGCTCCAATCAACTCTATCAGTAAGGTCACCTCTCTTGATATCCAAACGTGAACCAAATTTGGACGCAAATAAATATATAAAATATATAAGATTTAAACATAAATATAATTTTTTTTTAAAACATCCCCTTGTATTTTATTGCTACTTTTATTCACTACTTTTATTGCTAATCAGGGGATGAGGAGGAAAAATTCAAAATGGCGGGTCCAATATGGCGGACCAAAATCAGAAATAATTAGCGTGAGATTCATAGTTAGCGACGTGAAAAATCCTATTCGGAATGGCGTATAAATATGCTATTTAAACAGGAAAAAAAGAATATTCTTCCCCAAAATGTCTGTTATTTTTTTAATAATAGTTATAATGGCTAATTAGATCATCAAACTAAACTCCAAAAAAAATGTAACTCATTTACTTGAAAAGAGCAACTGTGTATTTTTTCGCCAAGAGCTTATATTTTAAAAAAAATACTTTATACCATGCATAAATCCAAGTTGACGTTACCTATAATCTTCCATGTGCGGACCAAAATATTTCAAACGTTCAGGACCAAAAATAAATAACGAATGGTTAAAATGTCTTTTACATCCAAGAAGGAATTAAAAAATACAATAACATTTCGTCCAGAATAAGAAAGAAGGCAATATGTCGCAATTTGAGTTTTAAAATTTTCCTGTCAACTAAGTTTTCCAGATATGTATTTTATTACTTCTTGTATACAGTGCCCATAGCATATAAAATTGCCATCGCTCAACCGACAAAACAGGGAGGTGGAGAAGGGTGAAATATACCCAATTTATTAGTAACATTATTTAGATCTTTAGATCTAGCTACACATTTTCATAAAATAAGTTAAAAAAATAGACACAAGTGTCATGTATTGACTATTGATGTAAAAAAGTAGGAATTAATTAATAAATAAAAAAAAATGTTAAACTCTTTATGGGGATGCTAATAACAGGAATTAATAGATTTCCAACAAAATATCTCGAGGCAAAATTTTGTGGAGCCAAAAAAGAACACGAAATTTACGGCCTTTTATCATTTTTTTGCTTATAACTCAAAAACTATGCAATTTTTGTCTACCATATCCCGTGACAAAAAGAAGCATTAAATTGTCTACAAACTTCATTCGAACAACTTTTTTCTAAACCCATTACTAAGTGAGCTACAGCTTTCTGAAAATGACTCTTTTTGTCACTTCTTGTGGAAACGAAGTGTATCAATTGATGAATGAATAAGTGGTGGGGAGGGGACTTTCAAGAGGAGAAGGCGGAAGGACAAGTAGAAAGGAAGGTAGGGCGGAGATAGTAAAAGGAGTGCAGGTCAAAGATTTCGTTCCCCTCTCCACAAAGGCTCTGAGGGGGAAGAGATTGGAACAAAAAGCACTGAAAGAGTTCGTCGATCTGCTGCAACTACATTTCTACTGAAGTCGTAGTTGCAGCAGACATGATAGCCCTGAATCCCTCAGGACAAATTTCTGGCAAACGATAGAAACAAGAGTCGCTTCATTTCGTTGCTTAAAACAGAATTTCAAAATTGCAAAATTCAAGGTGGCCGGGCAGAAGAGATGCTCATGTCAGGATTATAACCTCAGCCATTTCAAGGACCCAAACTTTCGAATGCGATACAACACCGCTCTTTTTGGGCAAGGAAATGCAAAGTTTTGTAACATTTTGAAAAAAAAACATGATCAGCTTGGGGAAATAGCTTGTGTGTACAAGAAACCAGAGGCTACTTGTCAAGAAATAATCAAGGCTGGGGAAAATTTCATTATCGCACAGTACAGTGAATGCACAGACACTATACAGATATTGAACACCTTGAGGTTCCAGTTATTTGCTAAGTCGGCCACAAAAGCAAAGTTCACCTTGCAAGACTACCACCAACGCAAGAGGCTGCACAGCATCATTTCCTCCGTTGTTACCATCAGGTGCCAGCTTGGCTGGGAAACAACATCCCTCCTGAAGAATGGGGGTGGGTTCACAGCTCTGACGGTCTCCTTCAGCGAATTGAAATGTCCGAAAACCCAGCACCTGAATCCTTGATGAATGTTGTTTCATGCAGCTGCAAGAAGGGCTCAACAATTTGCAAAAAAACTATAACGGGGTGAACTGCGAAAATGTATATGACATTATTTCCCCAGAAGAAGATGATAATGAAGCTGATGTTTCTGATACCACAGACCAAACCAACAAAGACGATAACTTTGACGACCAGGTTGATGAGGGCACAATAGACTCAATGAAGATTATGACTGTTGAAGAACAAGCAAAATGCTCGTCTACTCCTCAAGCTGAGGTTGACGAACCAGGCCCATCAAGCAAGTGCACCAGACATTGCTAATGTATAATAATACAATGTTACTGTACATACTTTTTACTTACATGCATGTAAATACCTGCTATTAATATTCTCCCTTTAAGTTCTAAATAGACAATTTTTCACAATGTCTTTTTGCAATGCTACCGTTGCAATTAATCATTATTGATAATCTTGCAACTACCTATAATATAAACAAGTTACATTAAAGAGGGTAAAATTAAGGAAAAATGGAGTCAAAACTTGATTTTTCTGATTTACTTACCCCAAAGTTGGAAAAAAGGTGTCATTTTCAGTGAGCTGTAACACGCTTAGTAATGGGTTTAGAAAAAAAGTTGCACCAATGAAGTTTGTAGATAATTTAATGCTCTTTCTTTTTGTCACGAGATAGAGTACACAAAAATTGCATAGTTTTTGAGTTATAAGCAAAAAAATGAAAAAGTCCGTGGTTTTTTGCTCCACAAAGTTAAGCCTCAAGATATTTTGTTGGAAAATTATTAATTCCTGTTACTATCATCCCCATAAAGAGTTTAAAAATTTAATTTTTTTTATTTATTAATTAATTCCTGCTTTTTTGCATCAATAATCAATACATGTTTTGAAAAAATAACAGTTCATTCAAGATAACTATCGTAATGAATGTCGTTTGCAATTGATTTAAGTCGCGTGATTCAAGTAATTTTTTGAACATCTTCTCTTAAATAGACTTATTTATGATTGTTTATTATTTATACTGCGTAATTATAAACATTCTCGATTATAAAAAGTACGAATACCTCTACAGTACAGCCTTCGTAATAAAAAGCACTATTAAATCAACAGGAAATTAGTCGTTATTTGTTTGCCACTATGACACAGTGTTGCCAATCGTAACGAAACGGCCCTTTAATTTAATTCTATTCAGATTATGTTTGTTTATGTCGAGTAAACGTGGAAGGTGCGCACTAAAAATTAGAATTTGCCGCGTAAGACAGTTTACTTCTGCGCACCTATGCACTTTTCGTATCAAGCGAAAAAAAAAAACAATAATCCCGTTTTGTAACGTCTATCAAAGTTTACCGACTTGACGTTAGCTAACGTCATAGAAGAACAATGTAAAATCAACACTCGTAGTTTCCCAACGATGAATTTCGTTGAAAACTATTTCGACAATCCGAATAGAGACACGAGATCAGAAGAAGCGAATGATTTCGTTATAGTTTACCTATCGAAAGAAATAAGTTAGGTTAGGTTTGCCGTTGTTACAAAACTGCAAGTTTTCTGTTTGTTTTTTTTCAGAAATAGACGGTTCCACGACCAGTCTAACGGAACGGAGAAAAGCAGGCCCGCCCGAAAACACAACTATTTATACGGTACGTTCAGTTTACACACCCAATTATCACTTTACGTCACGGTTATACTTGTTATTTCGCGTTCTAGGTAGCGGATAGAGATACGTTAACCTCGGTCGCCGCCAGGTTCGACACAACCCCCTCGGAATTGACGAAGCTGAACCGACTGGCCACGCCTTTCATTTTCCCCGGACAGCAACTGTACGTGCCATTACGAGAGGTCGTCGACAACGACTCGGACGGCAGTACGCCCATCGAGGACACCCACGATGACCTGCCCCCCGAAGAAAAGGAGCTGCTAGACAACCTGAGGCCCGTAAGTCCGAAGCCGGGGCATGCGGAGAGGATCCGCACCCCGTCGGGGCCCACCGGGTCCGCGGACACGGAAGAGGACTCGGCGGTCTACAAGAGGTTCCTGAAGATCAACGTCAAACACATTACCGACGGACAGGGGGTCGTGAGCGGGGTCCTGCTGGTCACTCCGAACGCGGTTATGTTTGATCCCAACGTTTCGGACCCGCTAGTCATCGAACATGGGCCCGAGGCGTACGGGGTCATTGCCCCGATGGAGTTTGTGGTGAACGCCGCAATTTACAACGACATAGCGCACATGAGGGTCGGGCACATGAGCAGTAGCAGTACGGAGAAACCGGAGATTTACTATCCTAAAACGGAGAAGGAGCAGAATGATTCGTTGCTGGTGAAAGATGAGACGTTCCCGGAATTAAGTAAGTAAAGTAATTTGATTTTATCAAAAATTGATATCTTTGAACATTACAAAGATTAGAAATAACTTTTGTATAAGTACATTTTAAAAATTAATTGCTCACTTTAATGAAGTGAAATAATTTGATTATTAAAAGACTGATTAAAATAGTATGTTTTGTAGACGGTATGCCTTAAGTCAAAATGATATTTTAAAATAATGTAATTCAAATAATATATTGTTAAAAAAATCATTAAAATTCAAATTTACCTGTAAATTTGAATTTAAATAATAACTCATTTGATTCTTTTATTGTATTATGAACTTCTATTGAAAATGAGTAATTGACAAAACAGGTAAAAATAGAATAATAAAATACTACAAACAAAATATGAGAGTCAATAGTATTCACAATATTGAATAAAATATCAGTATTAAATGCAAATACAGTATTTAATTATTTTAAAGGTTTCAATTCACGCAATTTGTTGCATAATTATGCAACAAACACTTTTTGCACAAGATGCAGTTAAAATGGGACAAACGAAAAATACAAATAATGTTAATAAGAACATTAACATCTTTTAAGATTAATGTAAAAAATCATTACAAGATTTTCTAGTCTTTGTTTTCTTAATTGACATTTTACGATATTCCATGCTTTCTTCATATATCTGTTGTCATTACAACAGGAGCGTACTTACAATTGATTAGAATCTTCCTTTCCCATACTTCCAATCCTACATCATTTTTCTTGCTAGGAATCCATGTTTCGTTTCTGTACAGGACTGTCGGTTTGATTACTGTTCTGCGTATTCTGAACTTCCCCGCTCTCGATATATCTTTTGACTTAAATGTCTTCTTTTGATTTGGTTCGACGATACACATAAGCTATGACATTCTCTTAGCTTTCTCCCCGTATTACTTCTAACATCAGATTGAGCAGAATTGTCATTACAATGTCTTCCTGCTTTAAGAATTTTTCCACCACAAAGTTATCTGAGAATTTCTCTTCTTCTACTGCTCTACTTTCCATCCTCCATAGTGTAATTTTCACTAAATTAATGGTTTTCTTTGGAATGTGTAATTTGCTTATGGTATGTATGTACATTTACTTATTACCATTTGTACCAATTGGGTCATTCCAGATTAGGGCGAAAATTTAAGGTTTAGATGTAAATTTCAACCTGTAAATTTTAATAAGGTAATGATAAACAAATCTCAAAACAAAAATTAAATTTTCAACCCCTGACTCCCGTAAAATGAACAAACCAAAACGTAACTGATATCTCCTAATTTTGAAAGCACTTTTAGTGTATCAAGCTACATTTGAAATTTTAAAAAAATAAGTAAAGTTCTTTTGCAGAAAAGATTTAAAAAATATATACTGTAAAATGTAATATTTTGGTAGTCGATACGAAATTAACATTGAAATTTGAAAATAAAAAATTATTAATCCTACTTTAAATTATGTTTTGTAAAAAGGTTGTTTAAAAAACTTAATCAATAATTAATCGTAATTAATCAATTAGTCCATTTGTTAGAACAAAAATTAATTCTGAAAAAATAATTAATATATTGGTTATTAATCATTCGATGAATTGGCCAATTGGTTAATTTATTTATTAATCATTGGGATTAGTCGATTCTTTGATTAATCAATTGTTTGGTTTAGTGACATCACAATAAATAATTTTTTAAAGGAATCTGAAGAACAGAATACTATAATCCTGTCCGTTGATTCCCTACATTTATATTCGATCGATAACCCAGTGTGAATACTAGAAAAAGGTTTAATAAAATATATTTCAAAACATAGTTCAACGAGTAGTAATGCGTCAAAATATATCCAACGCCCAAGATTCTGCAATTTTATTAAAAAATTGCGATGAAATTTCGAAGCTCTTAGCTTCGCATTTTAAAACAAATCAAAATCAAGAATATAAAACATGTTATAACCAATCAGCAACTTTAATAAATAAAGATTACAAAACTTTTAGCAAAAAAATAACCATTCTAATTATAATAAAACAAAATGCCATTTGTTAACTATGTGTGGGATGTTTCTGACGTGTCCTGTTTCCGATTTTTTTTTCAATTTTGCTTACTGTGGCTCCTGTTATGGGGTTTTGATCCGGATATTTGACATTCAATAAATTACATACTTCTTCTTGCATGCGTTGTTTATCCTCATATCCCCTCATCATCAAAATTTAATAATAAATAAAAAAAAATTCTTTTAAATAACCAATCATTTTGTTCAAACTATTTCGGCGGAAATGAAATTAGACAGACAGCGTAAAGCATTAGTAAACTCTCAATTACCGAGTCGATTTGTTTGCTTAGCCTCCTTGGATATTTGTTGCAGCAAGAGTTCCATGGCTACTGATTTTTCGATATCAGTTTTCTTAAATTTCAAACGGCGATATCTTACCATAAGTTTGAAAAACCTGCACGTAAGAACACTTGCCGTACGCAAAATTTCAAGGAGAATCAGAATTCGTAGGAAAATTAGGGGGTTCCCATTAAAAAAAAATATCGATGACGTCATTGCGGATAAGGGTGGGGGTAAAAACATTCAGAAACTATTTGAAAACGTGTCTATGAAAAGCAAAGTTGACGTGTGCGAGAATTTTTTCCTTAGACGTCCAGCAAATTTATTATTTCGAGCGTTTCACAGCCGGCTGACGTACTGTATACACTCTAAAATAGTTGTAACTTTCAACCAAAACCAACCCAAAAATGTACACAAATGCCAATTAAGAATTGTATTATTGCAAGATAATAATAATAAAGTGCTTTATTGTCCCCAATATATTCTATTACAGAATTCCACATTTAAACTTAACAGATAACAAACACAGCCAACCTTAAGGCGGGACCAGTAGAACTGTTTTTCCAACTGTTACTATTTGTTGCCAGTTTGTTATAAATAAGACTTTTAACTGTATCATCTTCTTTATTTATTTTCTTATATCGCTTTATAAGGTTTGATACAAATATATAATTTTAAATCATTTAAAATATCAGTTATGTTTTAAATTAACTAAGAGATACCATCTAGAAGCATTAGCGACAAGTGTATTATTCACATTTCTAAATTTAAGCTTAGAAGTTTCTTCACTCAAAAATTCTTCGCGTACTAACGTGGACCGTAAAAATTTTAGTCGCCGGAGACGACGCCGAGTCGATATGTTCGTGCACCGAACGCGAAGGGGACGCGTTCCCGAAAGCCTTCGAACGAGACCTGGTCACGCCCACCAACTTAGACGACTCCGAGTCGCACGGTAAGGGCTCGGAGGAGCGCCGCAAGTCGCTGCTCGACCACCACTGGGCCATACCGTCTAAGGACAGGCAGTCGATGGAC
>JAWQRJ010005412.1:0-10263 GCA_033557515.1 Diorygopyx duplodentatus
TAGCATACAGTAAATAGTATTGTCTATAAAAATCATCATTTTTGTAATTATATACTCATTATTTCTGGTTTGGGGTGAGTATTTCAACAAGACGGCAAATCGCTTTAACGCCGGCATCTTAATTATAGGAATAAATGTTACGATGTTACGTTAAGAAAAACAAAACAGAAAATACAAAATCAAACATTTTCAGATGCATTACATTGGTTAAGTTAAAAATAATTTTATTTCTTTAACAAGTAAGAGAGCAAATTCAATTTTATTGAAGCATATATTCTAATAAACCCAAACATAAAGATTAAAAAATTGTCGAAAATTTTTTCATAAAAGCAAACAGATAGTAAGTTAGCATTAATTATAAATAATTGTCCATATCGTGTGTATACTCTACATTGGTGTTGTCACTTTCTTCGGAATCTCTGTTTTCCCTTTGTCTGTACATATCCTCAATTTTCTTGGCGTGCTCTACACAATTTGTCCAAATAGAATTCGGAATATTTTGCATGTTTCCTGACATAAACGTAAAACATCATTAATCTTAAAAGTTGTGTTTAATTTTACCACTGTATTTTTGACATAAGCCCATACTAATTCGACGGCATTTAACTCACAATGAGCAACTGGTAACCATAATAGTTTAATATCATCACCTCTAAGGTCAGTAGTTATTTTGTCGAGTAGATATATTTTTTCAAAGTGTCGGACGCGCTAACTCTAAAAGTTGAGGTTTTGTTAATTCATTGAATTGTTGAAATCCATCCGGAAATATCACTTCTCTTATGCTTTGCCATTCAATAATGCGAGCTTTAGTCCTTGCAGTCGTACGATTTCGAAAATGGGGATCCAACATTGTATGATGTGGTGCTTGATCGATGACAATGACCGATTTATCTGGTATTACACTTAGTACAAATCTAAACCATTCTTCGAAGTGTTCCTTGTTCATTTCGTTGTGATAATCTGCACTAGCTTTTTTTCCAATGAAACATTTTAAGGCACCGTCCAAAAAAACCGTCCTCATTTCCAATATGCAGAATGATAACACGCTGTCCTGCACCTGATGGACATTTAATTCCTCCGCTATATCAATTTACTTCTTGAACACCACCTTGGTAGTGGTCAAAATTTACTCGGGTTTCTGGATTCTGGATACATTCTACACATCCAAATTTTTTTTAATGATTGGCGCCGCACAATGTTTCATTTGTATAATATATCTTCCTTCCAGTTTCACGATATCGTTTCAGAGACTTTGAAAAGGATGCTCTTTTTGCTGCTATAGTCGGCTGTTCCATCAAAATTGACTTGTTATCCAACTTTTTGTAGGAAAAAATGAAGTTGTCTTACCCAACGCAGCAATGTACTTTCCAAGAATTCCAGTAAATCATCAACATCGCGTTTTAGCCTTTGGCGAAGTTCAGCAATTTTCGAAAATTTTCGTTCCAAATAAAAATCCAAAAATTTACGTCTGATGATCCTTTGTAGCCAGTCATCTATCTCAATTTTCTTTCGACCACTTCTTGGTTTAGCAGAACTTACTGTATCAGTGTCATTTTTCTCCGCAAATACTTTCGCTAATCTGCAGGCATGCAACAGTTCTTTTAATTACCTGGTTAATATTAATATTGTCTTTACCAATATTTTTTCCTTCTTGAAAATAATTTCTTACTTTTATAATGATATCTTTTATCACTCTGGAGCAGTCGTGCGACATTATTACTGTTATATAAGCGCAATTCATTTCGTGGTTAACACTGTCATTCGCACAATTTATAGGCTGATTTATCTATTGTTATTTTGTATTCTACAAAACAACCGCAAACAATAATAACATATCTGGAACTACATAATAACATAAATAAATAATGATATAAAATAAAATTGTAACATGTATGTCTCGAAACTGTAAACATTGCGAAATGCAAGAGATTTATTTTGCCTACGGAAATGCCCGCTTCATACAGAGCGTTGTATTAACAATCGTACTTCTCACTCTCAAGGTTACAAGCGTACTCCGTGCAGTATCTAACACAATGTAAAACCATGCTTTTTAAGGTATCATTTAACATAGCCATTCAAAGGCTTAATAAAAAAACAAATTTTTAGTATGTGATTAAGAACTAAATGCCTTATATATATATTCAGGTATTTTTTATTTTAATTTCTGCTCCTAAGTTTTTATTCTATTTGCTTTCAAAGCCAGGGGTCAATACTTTTGATATTAGTGTACTTACTCGAGGAAAGAAGTAATACTTGCAAACTCAGCTTACCAATAAAATATAAATAAAGTAGTAAACTTTTTTGTACCAATGAATGCTTGAAATTTGTAATAGTCAGAGCAAACCAGAAGTGAGAATAGCCAGTCAAATAACTTAAGGTGAACTGCTTAAAGAAACGGCTGATACATTGGTCAATTCTCAATCACTTTTTATTAAGACATTATAAATAAAATTAAAAGTAAAATTAAGTACAAATTATTTTGTAAAAATAAGTATGATAAAGAAACATTTTAGACCAAAGATAAAATACCTTATAAATAAATTCAAAGTCAAGTTCTTTTGAATGGTCACATAATTAAACTTTTTCATAAATATCAACTGGTGTATTAAATTCATATTTCTGTCTAGCTCCAGCCGACACAACCTTAGGAGATGGCAGTTTCTCAATAATATCTTTTTTATGTACAAAACTAACATCTTCCACCAATTTGAAAGTTTTTTTTATTATCCTCCTACGTAGATTTCAAACTCACAACTTCAATTTCATTTTCCTCAGGAAATATACGCAGAATTATACAAAGATATCTATAAAGAGTGCATTTGCGTTTACCACCTTTAAACTCAACTGAAACATAATGTATAGCATTATGTTTCAGTTTAATGTTGTTACTGTCAAACAATTCATATGTATAATTTTCTGCACTGTCCTCGAATAAATTTATGTCATCCATATTTTCAACCCATTCTTCTGAATCTTCAGAAATTGGTCTTGTTGGTCTTTTTCACTTTGTTTTTGTTTTGTGTATTTTCTGTAGCTCATTTTCTTTCTTTTTTTCGTGTCTAATTATTTTTCTTTCTTCTTTTTCTCTTTGCTTCTTCAACTTCTCTTGTTTTCTTTTGATGGTATTTCTCCCAAACCGCAGAGGTTATTACTGATGGTATTTTTTCTTTAGATGTTCTTTTCTTTGTGAGCTGAGGATCTGGGCAAAATAGAGCTCGATATTTTTTTGAATGTTAGCTTGATTTGATTTTGGTGGTGACGTATGTATTGTGGTTGAAGTTGGTGGGATTTTTGGATGAATGGTTTTGTAAGCACCGGTAGGAGGAACAGGGCTAGTGTTATGGTTTTTGGAAGGCTGTAACCGAGCGTGATTGGTTTCATTTTCCGAAAAAAGACAAATATCTTCCAATGGGCCATTATCAAAATTGTTCATAATAACTGACATTTGTGGTTGTAATAAAATATCAACGTTGGTTTCTTCTTCATGAACAACTAGTTCATTTAACACAATTGGGTCTTCATTGTTGGAGTTATTTTCATTCCTCACTTCAAGTTGGTGCTTTGTATTTTTCCGCAAGTAAAACAGTGACGTGTCTTCAGAAGGACTAGTCCATAGATCCTGATTGTAACTTGTAGTAAAAGTTGTTAAGGTCTCTTCTGAAATATTTGATTCTTTGAAGTGTAAATCCTCTTTCAACTGTGCCCATCCAATGCTGGTTGTCTCTGTTGTCTCAGCACGTGTGTTTTCTTTTCCTGTAGCAATCTTGTTAAAATTAACATTTTCAACATTAAATAGGCAAGACTCTGGTGGAACACTGGTGCATAATTTTCTTTTTTGAATTTATTCTCAAAGTTTTTTTTTATTTATCCTCCATTTCTTAACTTCTTTTCTCCATGCTGCTTTAAGTGGATGAAAAACAGTTACATCCATTGGTTGGAGTAGATGTGTTGAATTAGGGTACAATTAATTCTATTCCATTTTGAGAGCAAAATTTTGACACGTGTAGTGTTAAATGTCGCCATGGATAAAAACAAAATTGGCTGCTGACCACACATCCAGTCAGGTTTAGTACAATCAGGTTTTCTTGCCCATCAGTGTTTCCCGCTGCGTAAACATTCTTCACCCCCTTTCTTGTAATAACTCTGTCTCCTTTTGGCTGCAGAAAAAATGCAGACTCGTCCTGCATTAAACACTCTTTTGGGATCCTTAGTTATGTCCAGCAAAGATTTTTCCTCCAGATAATTTTTAATTTCTTCAAACCACAGTGTTATAAGTGTTTCAGTCACTCCAGATTGAGTAGAAGTCAACGTTTGAACAATTTGTTTGCTTAACTCAGGATGTCTCTTCAAAAATGCTTGATACCGCTTTCTGCCCGGACGCCCGTCACTAAATGGATTAGGCCTTTTTATGACTTTAATTATGTGTTCAATACTATCAAGCAACAGGTCTTTAGTTGTTGCATACTGCAAACGAGCAACATTTAGTAACCACTGTTTGAGAATGTGTTCGTCGTCTGTTGTAAGCACCGTAGGAGGCTCAAACCGACATGTAGTTGGAGGTTTACCGCTGACTTTGCACATTAGAGTGACTCTTGGTACAGCAAACTCTTTCGCCGCAGTAACAGCTGGAGTTTCTCTTCTAACTGCCTCGACGGCTTTTAGCATCTGTTCACACGTATAATTTCTTTTTGGTCCCATAGCTTATGTTACCTGTAACAACAGAGCCAAAAAATACAGCAGTTTGTCATGATACATTAAAATAAAAGTCTGTGGAAGCGTTATAGATTTTTAAATTTAAACTCTGCTTAATACTAAAATACAAAAAGAAACAAATGATATTCTATTCTGTGGAAGAAGAGAAGACTTTGTTGGGTTCTTCTCTCATTCTTCTCCAGTTCCTGTAGCTCCTCAGTGGTCAGTTCTTCATTGTCAATCTCTCCACTAATTCTTCCACATCATCATCACATACATCCAGTTCCATGGATCTGGACAGAGAAACAATATCTTCCACTATAGAGGGCACAGATTCGACGTCCCTTTCAGTTACTGCTTGTGCCACAAATTTCTCCAAGCGGAGTTCATTGTTCTGCGGGGAACTTCTTGCCAAACTTTGTCAATCTCTTTCCAGAACTCTCTCAGGGTTAATTCTGTCTCGGAGGTTGCTTGAAAGCACCTCTGGAATAATGCTTTAGTGTAAAGTTTCTTGAAATTCTGATCCATTGGCTGAATTAGAGGAGTCGTATGAGGGGGAATGAACTTTAAATTTTTTAAAGTTATAAAGTGTTTCAGATCTTTTGAACATTTTTACAATACCATCTACTTCCATTTTTCCAGCTGATCCTTCGTGATTGGCAGAACATTTACCTGAATGTTCGTCCATTGCTCCACTCATTATACTTCTCGGTACCTTCAAAATTTTTTCAAAATTCACAAGCTTTGCAGTGTGAACTTTTTACAATAAGATCAAGAACTTTTCCTGAGTAAAATGATATAAGAGTAGAAACGCCTAAAGGAGATGAGAAACCACGTTTCATCCAAGTTCCATCCCCTGAAACGGTGAGTTCTTCTGCATTATCCAATTCTTTTGCATCTTGAACAGCATTTTTCATGCACATTTCACAAAATCGTTTTTGTAGCAGTGTAAATGTCATTCACAACTTTATCGTAGAACGATTGGAAAATTGGTTTAGGTAAGTCCATGATTCCACAAAATTTCTCTATTCCTGCTAAACCAATACCAAGAAGTCTAAACAATCGTCTATTCATCGTATGCTTTATCATTGATAAGAGGGCATGAGTTTATTAGAACTGGTTCACATTTAGCACAATTCACTTTTAGTGTAAAACTAAGACCACGAAGAGAAGTTTTGGTAAAGTTTACATCACCGTCACATTCTTTACACTTTACCACTTCATTTATAACTGAAAAACCAGATACAAAAATAACTCGGTTTTTGGTACCTGAAAGATGTATTCACATCAAAATCTAAGCTTTCGTCGGTTTTTAATTTTTTCGCTGACCTACTGGTGCTATCTTCCTCTCTTTCCATTGAATAACGATTTACTGGATGATGTCGTTTCTTCGTGCTCCGACAAGGACGTCCAACGAACTACTTGTTTCGACATTTAAATAATTGTTGTATCAAGAACTACTTGTTTATAAAAGTATAATTTTCGTAATACACGTGGCGATCTGTACTCTACTGTGTCACAAAGCAAACTATAGCCCAGTTGCATAAAGTGTTGTCAAGTTCGTGACTAAGTTGAAAACAAATGAGCTAAGCCAATCAGTTTAGAGCATTTTGAATTTTTAGATTTGAATTCTCCAATCAGATTGCTTAACAAGCTTCTTAACTTGACGACTTACTTAACAACGCAGGTAGTCGGAACAAAACTGCCTGATTCTGTGCCGACTACCTGCCGTGCTCACTTCTAATTGCTATAACTTCTGAAATAATTTAAATTTTAAAATGGTTAAAGTCTTAAAATATTCTTAAAAGTATAAACAATTTATCTAGCCAAAAAAAAATCAGTTTTTTTTAAAAACCTCAAGGTGGTGTAACCCCTTAAGTCGCAGATACGCATGTCACCTTCATATTTTTCAACAATCTCTTTTTAATTCCGTAGTGATCCTAGTAATTTTTTAGTTTTGTGTTTCTTTTCACTTGCCTTTTTACAATCGACAAAATTAACAAAAAATTATGGAACGAATATTGTTTACTTCTATAGCATCAGCCGTACTGACATTCAATCGATTATCTTACTTGAGTGTGCAGTAAAAAGAGCATATTTTGAACATGATGGGTAATTGATATGTGTACAATATTATAATATTTCGTGCACTCGATGTATCTGAAGAACGAAAAGCAAGCTTGCATTAAAAATTGTTTTCTTCATATTCTTGGCATGTCTTCTCTTCAGGAAGATGTTCATAAAAATTGTTAATAGTAGAAATTGAATCAAAGAATAAGTATTAATAATTCATAGTACTTAGGAAACCCAGTTAAGATCGGTGAACCATGAATTTAAACTTTATTAATTTTTAGAAATAAAACAAAACGTAATCATTTACATCAGGGTATACTTATAATATATGTAAACTTAGACGAACACTGGAAGTTCAAGCGGAGCTCGGAGTACCTGATAGACTGAGACTACATTGAATTTGCAAAAAAAAATTGTTGAATGCACTACATTTGTATTATGTGTACTTCAGTTTTGATAATACACATATCTTACTTATTTCTTACTTGTCTCGTTTTTCAATTATTAATTATTTTCAACCTGTGACATAAGTTGAGCTGAATTTTTTTTTAAATTTATTGTTAATTCACTTATTGGGGCTTTAGTATACCGTACGAGGATATTTTCTGGTACCCTAGCCAGGCCGTTGTCCTCCCTACCATAACACTTAAGCCGCGCCCACAGCCTACAATACGTAGTGGGGAGGCACACGTTATACTCAGCGGCAGGTTTCAGTTGCGCTTGGCGCATCCATGGGAGTACACCGTACTAGCTAGTGCTCTTTTACTTAATAGTTCTAAGATCTACGTAAAACGGAGATCTTAGAAATATCTCCTTTCAAATGTTATGGGCATTAAATGTTGATTGCACAAAAGGAACATAAATCTATTCTTCGAATAAAAACATAAAAAGAAAATAAAAAAATATTCTAAAATAAAATAAATTCTTAAAACCCCATTTGAACATAAAAAAGAATACTAAATTAAAAAAATTACAATTGCGGTTCAAATGTGGCACATCACTTATAATACATCAGTACCTGGCAGGCCGAGCTTGCTCGGGGGATAAAAACACAATTTTTTAAATTTATTTACGATATAAAATAATTTTAGTGAATGTCAAGACCTACCTCAAGCGATTCCCTGCACGATAATATCTAAATCCTGTAAATATCACCGTCATGTGGTGTTTAAAAAACCGATTTGCTAATAAATATACAATTTTTGCTCGTTTTATTAAATGAGCAAAATGTATAGTATAAGATGTATTAGGAAGGCACAAATAAAAAAAAATTCTTAAATTAGTAAATATGACTAATCACAGAAGTACATACTATTATAAGTGAATTTTTGCACTTGTTCTTCTGTTCTGGTACATGAAATTTGAGCCCTCCAAATATCACTCCAATCGTCTATGCCTAGATCAGAATTTACAAATTAATAAGCTTATTTGACTAATATGTGTAAGGCAAGAACTAAATCAAGATAATTTCACAATCTAATGGCCAAAAAATTTACATAAATTATTTTAACGAAAGAAAAATCATATGCACTACTTATTAATACTTTTTATTCTGCTTGTACTCCAATTATTAGCTTGGCCTTCCTTTCTATTTTACAGCTCCGACGAAAAAAAGCAAAACCCTCGAATTGCTAGAAAATGTCGGAAGCGATTCAGAGGACGATTCGGACTTCAGCCTCAGTAACACTTTCGCGGCAGAATCTTCAGATGAGGATGATAGCGACAACCAAGAAAAAGAAGGTACTGATGATGATGACGAAGAAGACGAGGATGAAGATGAGGAAGTAGAAGAAGAGGAGGAAGATGATGAGAATGAAGAATGGGAGGATGAAGACGAAGATGAGGAGGAAGAGGAAATCAAACAACCTGAGGTCAAAGCTCCCAAGAAGCAACAGCAGAATGAACAGAAACAACAAAAAAGCGCTAGAAAAGCAAGTGTAGCAGAGAGTATTAAAAGCGATGAGGAGAAGAAAGCAAAAAAAGGGAAGGGTCAAGAGAATGGGTCACCTATGAAAAACGGGACACAAGCGAAGAAAAGAACTGTTGAAGGTGGCGTTGGGATTGAGGAACTGAAGCTTGGTAATGGACCAGTAGCCAAAGCAGGAAAATTTGTGCAAGTCTACTATGAAGGAAGATTAAAGTCCAATAATAAACTGTTCGATTCCGCTACTAAAGGATCAGGGTTTGAATTTCGTTTAGGGCGACAAGAGGTTATAAAAGGGTGGGACGTTGGCGTAGCTGGAATGAAAGTTGGCGGCAAAAGGAAAATTACGTGCCCACCGAACATGGCGTAAGTAGATTTAAGACACTATTACATAATTAATACCTTGACGTCAGACATACTTACTGGCTGACTGAGTGTAATTGTGGACAAAATATTAAGTATGACATTACGTAAAATCGCTGTTATTGTTAAACTACTGTAAGTTTTAATTAACTTTTTTTTTAGTTTCTTACAACGAACTCTTCCTTGGATAATATCTTAACACAAAAAAAAACACACTGATTTCGATGCAATTTGGTACAGCGATGATAAAAAATGGATAAGAATGAGGTTTACGTATGTTTTTATACGTCCCCTAAAAGCCCCTGGGGCGAGTAATAAGGGTTGCAAATTGAGGGAAATTTGTTTTACTCCCTTGCATTTTGAAAACGAAAACTGTTATCGAAATGTGGTAAATGCAAACTTATATTCATTTTTGAAGAGCTTTCTTTCGATATATCACACATATACCAGTAGGTAAAAAGGGGTAAACTACCCCTAGTTTTTTGGAATAATTTAAAAACTACCACATCGATTTTGGCGGCGTTAAGTATAATACGTTTAAAAATATTAGTTACGTGTTTTTTCCTATTCTCCGCACACCACCCCCGGCGAAGTTAAGGGGGATATTATGTACCCTCTTTCCGTAAGAATAACGTGATAAAACTGTTAGGTATTGAGAAAATACTTTGAAGAAAAACCGTAAATTAGTCCCACAATGAGAGGTTTGTGCTAAAATAAGGCATTTACGACATTTAGGGGTGGTTGGAGTTAACTACCCTACTAAAAATTAATTTTTTGCTGATGTTACTGCCAATTTTGATGAAATTTAGCACGGTGTTTTCTTTATGCGTCAAGTAAAAACCTTTGAAAGGATTGTAAGGGGTAGAAATTGGGGGTAGAAAGTATATTTTCACTATCTCAAAAACGAAACTGTTAGCGAAAAAGTTTAAATATTAATAAGTATTCTTTTTAAAAAACTATCTATCGATGTTGCGTGGAGTAAATTATCCTTATTTTCTTTAACACTCGATTACTGTTCTCAAAACACTTATGTTATTGCTGTTGTTGTATCTGCGAGATACAGCAACAGTATGTTATTTTTATTCGACATATTGTTGACAATAATGAAAAGCGTGAAAAAAATGTTTTAAACACAGGAATCGTTTACATCAAGCACATGTTATAACTGCTATATCCCCACAGATATCACATGTTGGCTTCTCACTCGAAAA
>JAWQRJ010005413.1:0-10263 GCA_033557515.1 Diorygopyx duplodentatus
GTAAAATTCAGGCTCTAGAAATGAAGTGTTTGAGGAGAATAAAGGGAGTAACCAGGCTGGATAGGATAAGGAACGAAGCTATCCGAGCAGAACTGGACGTTGTACCCGCCCTTGAACGTATCGAAGAGAAACAACTGAACCGGTGGGGACACTTAATTAGACTACCGGAAGATAGACAGGTCAACACCGTGTGGAGGGCGAGAGCGTCGGGAAGCAGGAGTCGAGGTAGACCACGAAAGATCTGGAATGAGACGATACACGGAAATCTGAGGAAGAGAAATGTGACCAACGGGGAGGCGCGGGGTATGGCGGAGGACAGGAAACGATGGAGAGAATTAACTGCGAAACACTGAAGAAGGAAAGAGTCGTCAACCTCGACGACAAAACCTCGACACCCCTGGGATTAGAAGAGGAAACTGAATATATAAGTTATATGTCCACACGCCTGAAGGTCATTGGGAAAAATACCAAGAGAGTGCCAACACCGATACCAACGACGGTGAGCGGATCGCATTTCCCAGAGCCGAAAGCAAACAAACACAGCACAACCAACAACAACCAACAACAACCAACTCCAACCAACAACAACCAGCAACAACCAACAACAACCACCAAGAAGGAAGGAAGGAAAGACGATTTCAAGTCAACCTAATAACCACCAATGAAAATAGCGACGATTACTCTAATACTTTACGTCAGAAGACAAGGACGAGAAGTGACATCCAGGAGGAAGTCAGATCTAGCGGGGGAAGAGTTATATGTCCACACGCCTGAAGGTCATTGGGAAAAATACCAAGAGAGTGCTGACGCGACAGGATAAACAGTCTACGCAGCAGAAGGTAATGAAACTGTATAAAAGAGCTCGGAGCCGTGCAACAGTAATTCAGTTATACTTAGTGCGCAAACCTGTAACGTGTATTCCAAACCAAAACAAACAAATAAAGAATAATTTTAATTCAATACGTTTTTAGATTAGTTTTTAAAATAAACGTAAGTGCGAACGTGAGAATTATAACTTATATAGTCTTCAATTTGATGTGTGTGTTAGTTGACGGATTTAACTATAGTATTTGGCTTGAATCTGAAGTTGTGTATTTAGCAGCTTTCCAAGAATCTTGATAAAGAGAACCTCCTATTTCTTCACATATGACATTTACTCAGATGTTTTATTCGCCCAGTTTGCCAACTGGTATTCTAAGAATGAAACGGTAATTAAAGCGCAAATAGAATGAAGACACAGTACCCACAGACTTCCGGATTTATGGCTGCTGAAGTGTTACGGTATAAATAGTATTCGCGGCGATCTTTGTCGCAAAAGCAGGTGACACGCCGTCTGGTGGGCAACAGTCACAACAAGATCTTTGCGGCATCCAAAATAGACGCAGAAACGCCATTAATCACATGCACACATCTGGACCGTATGCACCCTTTACGTACCGAGAACAAGCGGCTTCCGGAATAAGCGGGAATATTGCAAAATCTATATTGGAGTGGTCCCAGAACTTTGTTCTCGATGGGAGAGCCAAGTTTTCCTCTGAAAGAAAAAGTTTTTCTAGTAAAATTATTACATCGCCCAAGTTTTTCGCGCTACCTATTTAACACGTAAATAGAATTAAACGAAATTGTACGAAAGTTTGAATTGTTTTTGATAATGAAATTAAACCAATTCGAACTAATTACACTTACGGAAGAGTTGCGGAGTTGACTTAAATTTAAATTAAGTAGATCCGTTTTCACACTATAGTCCACGCGTTACGGATAATTTACAAGGTCGTAAAGCTTTCAGGGGGTTGATATATATATATATCAGCGTGCTTGAATTCCAGTTATCGGACCTAGATTACTTATTTATGTTTCGGACGCTTTATTTTTACCTTCAGCGTACTCAACATGAACGATCCACACAGCGAAATACGGTGGTCCAGCTTTATTTATGGCTATTGTAAATCTTTTAGCTTAACCACTGAAAGTGCCACCCTATTTTAGAACCTTCTTTCGAACAACAAATTCTATTTACTAGAAAATCCTTTGCAAAAGGATACACACTCGACAATAATAACTTTATTATCGCACAATCCCGCGTTCGTCCTCGTTCATAAACGAACGTAATACCCAATAATTTTTAATAACACAGATTACAAGCCAAATGGAGTTATAGTGAGTCATCATTACCGGTTGGCGTGACCGCTGTTTCCGCCCATTTAATACGCTAATAACGGTGGGTCGTAAAATAATTTCGTTTTTTGCCCCGTTAGCGGCCATTTAATAACGGAAAAGGCTTTTTACAGGGACGATCGCATCCATCACGTGAGCAGCAACGCATATGTAAGCTTTAGTGAGCTTTAACCGAATGAGTTGCGCTTTAAACCGCATATGCCCGATTATGAGTTGGTTTTTCGATTGGGTCATTCATGTCGACGACCCCACCATAACTAGTCAGCTAACCAGAGCTTTTAGTTTCATTTCTACGAATGGGCATGTATTCGTCACCAAAAAGAAGCACCATCTTGCAGCAATTCTTCTTCCACGTTAACTTCAGGTGTTTGGAAGTTGTTCTTCGAAATTCCGCTCTTCTGATGGCACCAAATATCGCACCTTTCTAAGTCTAAGTGGTCCATGAATCCCCAGCTGTTCTGCAGCTTGCGTAATGACCCTCGGACACGTTAATCGATTGCAACAGCTTTCCATTTAAACTCGAGAACGCACCCACCGCTTTAATCGCACCTGATTCTCTAACGACCGCGTGGTTTATGTTGTATATGTAACTATCATTGCATAGTATAAGTGTGTTTGATTAGATACCTAATACGTACACATGTAAACAGTTGTTTGGCCGTACATATGTTTAAGGGAAAAATGTTAAAAACAATTGTTTAATATTTAATAAATCCAACGCTCGTGTTCGAAACATTAATTGGCTTCGTTGCACAAAAATAATAAATTTTTATTTTGGCAGTATATCAAATTTTTCAAAGCTCACATTTATTACAATGAATTAAATGATTTTTTTAAATGGAAATGTTTTTTAACTTGTAGAGGGAAAAATATCAAAAAGTTTACACAATCTTCTAAATATTTTTAAAATTTCGTTTGTTCTATATTACACATTTTCGAGGTTGTAAATCAACTTGAAAGAAAATTATATTTTTATATTTATATTACAAACTGGCAAAATACCCTTCTCAAGTGCAACTAATTTTATTATCAAAAAGTAACAATATTAGTGGAATATCAAATTTGAAATATTTATTGCTTACGGTATATGGTGATTATGGTATTTGGTATATTATATTGCAACCTAAATTATAGGGAAACGCATTTTCAGAATGTCAGGGTGGCCTGCATGCAGTCTTAATCTAATGCATTAGGGCTACGGGAACTATATTAATATTAATAGACTTTAAATTAATATTTCATTCTCTAAATAGCTTTATTGTTTTTCACTGTTTCAAATACTTATTATTTCATGCGGTTGATAACATGAAACAGCCGCCACGTTTTTCTGTGATAATTCTGAGACTGATGTAAATATGACAAACAGAACATTGTGGCAATCAATAATCTGGAATTATTTGAATGGCAAAAATTCTGTTTTTTTTTGGTATTAAAAGTACAATTCCAAGATTGGCAATAAAACGAAAAAATATTTGTGAACATAAATTGAAATTTTAAAATATTTATTCACAAGTATTTATTAAAATTATTAGTTAAAAACATGCAATTGAGTTATGTGTATGCCAAGGTGTAATTCTGAAATGTAAATAATAAATACTAAAATTTAATTTTTATTCCAAAAAACCTAGATTAAAATTGTTAAATTGTTTATCTAAGCTCTTGTTTGCCTTGAAAAAAAATGAAAATTTGCATTTTCTTCAAATATGAATATTTTCCATATTATTTATCGTATTAAAAAATTTCGGGGGAAAAAGTTGTCGACATCAAAACATTCTGAAGGATAGATTATAAAAAAATATTTCTTCCACCAGTTTCGAGATATGACCCAAAGTTGTATTTTTTAAATGGAAACCATAGCTGATTTTGGCATTATTAAATTACTTGATTTCTTCCCTTTCCAACGATAAAGTTCGATGTATTTATCTTTCATAGTTTAGGAGATATGAAGAAAATCTTATTAAATCCTATAGCACCTGAAACTACTTGTTGGGGAGCTATTGGTGGTCTTTCATCAAAAGCACTTGTTTTTGATTCTGTGATTTTAATTTTGTTTTTGATACTTAAAAAATATCAATATATCGACTATGTTAAAAAATATTTGAGTTGGTAATTAAATTAGTCATAACTCTTGAACTATGAATTTTAGGTAACAGCAATTTTTGCATAGGGTGGCATAAAAAATATATTGTGTCCAATTTAAAATAATCGAGATTTTCACGTTTGAACATTTCAAAAAATGGATAGTAATAGAAACACCTACAATAAAAATTGTAGGTGTTTCATTGTATTCATTAATTTCATATTCATTAATTGTATTGTTTATATACAGGAACAACCTGTATATGGGAAAATATGTTAAAGTGGTGGAGTGCTTTGTTAGTAATTTAAATTTCGTAATTATGAGCACAATTTTAAATTAGGACTACTATTTTCTTATGTTGTTGTAAGTTAGGGGTTCGTGTAATCCAAATTTTAAAATTATAGATTATTCTTTTTACTCTCTCTTACCCAGGAAAGGTACAAAGAGAAAGTAATGCATTCGGTCCAAAATTTTGACGGTGAGATTTTGATATATCAGGACGAATTATGATATTCTGAGACTAATGGTACAATTTTTGACCATTGGTCTGTCTGTTTGTCCGTCTGTGTCTGTCTGTCTCTCCGTCTGTCTGTGGTCAACACTTCGACCATTTCTAATAATTTTAGATAAACAAGTTTCAAACAAAAGTTGTATGGTTTCAGCTCTAGTTTCTTCTAGAAATATTTTCGTACACAGGATGTCCCAAATTCGATGCTCACCATTGGTATCTTGGAAACGGTAAGAGCTACAGACTCGGTTAAATGGAACAATATGGGGGTGTTAATCTAAGCTGTTCAGACCTTCTTTCGTTTTTCCAAAAAAAAAATGCACCGCCTACTAGATATCCTGAAAAAACTGAAAATTGTTATTTTCCTCAAATGTGAATAGTTTCCACATTATTTATCGTGTAAAAAAATTTCGAGGGAAACAGTTGTAAATATCAAAACATTCCGTAGGATAGATTACAAAAATATTTTTTACCTTGCACCAGTTTCGAGATATGACCCAAAGTTGTATATTTTTAAATGGACATCAGTTGATTTTCACATTATGACTTGATTTTTTCCCTTTCCAACGATATAAAGGTCGAGGTATTTATCTTTCATAGTTTAGGAGATATCAAGAAAAATCATATTCCACACAGATTTTAACCCACATCACATTATCCATGATTGAAACAAAAGGCTACACATCTGTCAATAATATTGTTAAACCACACTCGTATCATAAGTTATAGTTGCCGTGAATTATTCATATTCTACATTGATAATGGTGTTTCCAAACTATGAAAAAACAGATATGTTTGTTACCTACGTAAGGTGCAGTTGAAATTCAACTGTGGCAGTAAATGAATATTTAAATTTAGACCCCGACAGAAAGCAGTGGTGGGTGCTTTGCTGCAGTCCGTACCAAAAAGAAAATGACAACATACCAAAAAGAAAATGAAGATGCCCAAATAGATGTGCGAGCCGCGATTAATATTGAGTCTACCACTTTTACCACTTTTAACTCCGTTAGTGTTCGTCAATTAATGAAAAAGTGTGGAAAAGCGTGTTACCAAATGTTTAGAAGTAAACGGCCGCCATATTGAACATTTTTTGTAGGAAAACTTTTGTTTATTGTTATCGTGTTTATTTTTACCATGTTTATTGTTACCATGTTTATTGTTACTACGTTTGTTGTTATCATGTTTACTGTTACCATATTTATTGCTTCCATGTTTCCTTTTTTTGCAATCTATTGACGTAATTTGAGCAGAACTGGTTATTCAGAAAACCTTTTTTGTTTATATGCACTAAAGCACAAAAGATAATAAATACCAGATACGCAGTCTTTTGTTTTGAAAACAAAACATAGTCCTTAATCATGGATAGTGTGATGTGGGTTAAAATCTGTGTAGAATGTGATTTTTCTTCATATCTCCTATACTATGAAAGATAAATACAACTCAAACCAAGTCGATACAAATCGAACCTTATATCATTGGAAAGGGTAATTTATTAAAGTCAAAATCAACTATGGCTTCCATTTAAAAAAAAATACAACTTTGGGTCACATCTCGAAACTGGTGGAAGCAAAAAAAAATTTTTATTATCTGTCCTACAGAATGTTTTGATATCTACAACTTCTTCCCTCGAATTTTTTTGATACGATAAATAATATGGAAAATATTCACATTTGAAGAAAATGACGATTTTCAGTTTTTTCAGGATATCTAGTAGGCGATGCGTTTTTTTTTTTGAAAAAACAAAAGAAGGTGTGAACAGCTTAGATAAACACCCCCCATATTGTTCCATTTAACCGAGTCTGTAGCTCTTGCTGTTTTTACTGTTTCCAAGATACCAATGGTGAGCATCGAATTTGGGACACCTGCTTATTTATTGCCTCCATGTTTCCTTTTTTTGCAATTTATTGACGTACTAAATTTGAGCAGAACGATTTTTCCAAAAAATCTTTTTTCTTTACACCTACTAAAACCCGAAAGATAATAAATACCATATATGCAATCTTTTGTTTTGAAAACAAAACGTAGTTCTTAATCATGGATAGTGTGATGTGGGTTAAAATCTGTGTGGAATGAGATTTTTCTTCATATTTCCTACACTATGAAAGATAAATACAACGAACATTATATCATTGGAAAGGGAAAAAATCAGGTAATTTAATAATGTCAAAATCAACTATGGCTTCCATTTAAAAAAAATACAAATTTGGGTCACATCTCAAATTTGGTGCAAGGTAAAAAATGTTTTTGTATCTATCGTACAGAATGTTTTGATATCTACAACTTTTTCAAACGAAATTTGTTTTTTTCAAACGATAAATAATATGGAAAATATTCACATTTGACGAAAATGACGATTTTCAGTTTTTTCAGGATATCTAGTAGGCGATGCGTTTTTTTTTTTGGAAAAACAAAAGAAGGTCTGAACAGCTTAGATAAACACCCCCATATTGTTTCATTTAACCGAGTCTGTACCCCTTCTGCTCCCAATCTATTTTAAGTTTGTGAAAGTGTACACAAATTTACAATTTGCTTCGTTAGTAATTCGTTATTTGAAACACCTGATTTTGTGCCACATAGAATTCGAATAGGGTAACATACCTGAAGCAGTTTCAAACAAACCTCCTGTTGTAAAAATACGGATTTCTATTCAAAGTGCCCTAGAAAGGTTACCTAATAAAATTGCTGGATATCTGACATCAGACAACAGTCAGTTTTGTTTCTTTCGTAATAAAATAATATATATATATATATATATATATATATATATATATATCTTAAATCTATAGCCAACTTTATATTCCAGTTCGCATTTTTTCCTCCAAAATATCAAGCGGTCGTGACCATTTCATTTCGTGCTTTCAATTGCAAAACCCAAGATATATTAAGCATAAGTAGTATTTTATTAACAGGGTTTTGCCATAAAAACTCTTACATTTGCCAATTATAATAAGATATATAATTGAATAACTGAAATGTAAAAATAATATCACAAAGCGTCTATATAAACAAAATACTTGCAGGGTTAATACTACAAATATAAGTGAACGAGAAATATCAAGACATTATTTTACATTTATTTATACTGTATACTATGTGACCATATAACATTCATTCGAAAATCAAAATTGCTTTCTACTCTTAAATCTCACTCTTTGGTTGATGTTGGATGAATTAGTAGTACCCAAAATTATTAGTTTTTACTTTTACTGGATACTAAATATGGCAACTTCAACATTTATATTTACTTTTGAAAACCACCACACACTTTTTTTGTTTTACAAATACAAATTCAATTTATTCTGTATTTGCTCTAGAACAAGTATTTCCAATAAATAGCGTTATCTTCTCAATTTCCAGTGAAATTCAGCACACAACTAAATTGAACCGTTTAAAGTAAAATATTAATCAACGGTATGCGTGCAAGCGCCCATGATAAACGGTAATTTTGTAATCCACTCTTATACGATTATTATCGTAATATCCCCCTGTTGTGCCCGGCCATGCTTCGGTTCTCTTTACAGATTATAACGTTAAATCGCGATATTAAAGCCCGTTGTTCTAGGCGCCGGTATAGGATAGCGTAATCGTTTTACTGAAATACAATTCGCCAAATTCATCCGACAACAATAGGTGTACTAATAATGCCTGTAAATTATTTTCTAATGGGCCATAATTCGATTGGTCGTGAGTTTGAATTCCGAATTGTATTCAAATACGCAATTAAATGCGTCAAAAATAATATTAACCATGCAGGCGTTGTTTAGATGCGCCAAAAATCAATATTTGCATGCCACTATTATTATTATTATATCAGCGCACTATCTGCACAATGAAATCGTTTGAAACTCGTTCAATTTCATACGAATTTATTGTGGAATAAACACTAAACATGCAAGCAAACTTTGTGATAGAGGGAATCGTTTTTGCGGGAAAACTAATAAAAGTTTCCTTCTTATCAAATAGTGGTTTTGCACATGCAATGTTATATGCCATGTAAATCAAAAGATTGTATCGAAACCCACTGTTAACCTGCATCAATCATTTTTAATTGATGTGCAACATAAATTTAAATTTAGATATTATCTCTGCGAAAAGAACTTAACTGTAATATTTCCTAAACGTATACACTGCCCCAGATTTACAATGCGGTGCATAACTGCGACTTGGGAATTTTGTTTTGGTCATTTGACACGTCGCAGTATTCAAACAATTCCATTTTCCACTGTTGGCGACACTGGAATTCCGCACAGTGGCGGTTAAATAAACAGTATGCATTTGATATCCCCGGTTAGGCAGTCGGAAGGGGTAATAAATTTCTCGATTTAACCAACGGTTACAAACCGCCCCTTCCACCCGCCGTCCCTTCCTGTTTCTATGCCACCGCTGGACCCTGTAAATTGGGGACACGAAATCAGCATGGTAAAATAAGGTTGCCAATTTGGCGGAACGGACGGCCAGTTAAGCGGAAAAATTGTCTGTCCATTAAATAGAAGTTCCCCCGGATAAATCTCATTAACAAAATTCAAAAGAACTATCCCATAGGTGTTCAAAATAAAAAAAAATCATGTATTATTTCAAAATTGAAAAGTGATGTTAACCTCCGAATTAACTTCATCATGGAAATATTTAAAGAAATACTTCCAAATTTCTGAACAATAAAGGACGAGAGTGCAATCACAATTATGGATTACACAACATTAGCTGATTAATACGCGATTGCGCTGAAGCTGAAATTAAGCAAATCGCCAAGCCTTTAATGAGCTGTTTAGAGCTGAAACGCTCGAACCTGTTTTTCTTTCGCATTCCCAGCCCTAATCTCCTTTATGCCAAAGATAATCTTGTTATCTTTAGATGTTCCATTTCGCGTATCAGTTAAATTAACCTTGATTGCCAAATTACATCAAGAGGATTCCCGGATCCTTTGGCTGAATGGAGTTAAGGTGCCTTGAAAGGCAGTCCTGCCGTATTCACGGAGCTACTGCTGAGAGCCAGATAAGTACTTAATAATCGGGCTTTACAATAGGCTTACGCACATAAAAAACATTCGAGATTTTCTTGATTAAATTTCAAGGATTATAATTAAATTAAATTTTAACGTTTAAAGAATTTAACAGCGGGAAGTAACTTCGGGTTGGGCGTGAAAATCTTAGTTAGATAAAAAACTAATTGTTAATCTAAACTTTCAACTAAGAAGACAATCGCAAGAAGTGACTACTGTACGAAAATTTCAGTCAGCCCATCGGTTTTTATTTTTAAAAAGAATAACACCTTTATTTTTCTCTACAGTAAAATAAATTACATATTTACACTTTATACAATAATACACATAGTACCACTAATTAATCTTTCCTGCTTGCAAAAATTTGAACACCATCCCCCTCCATTCTCCTCTGTCTCCAGCTCTCCGCTTCCAGTCCTCTACTCCGATACTTCTCAAGTCCTCCAGCACCTTCTCGAACCACCTTTTTCTTGGCCTACCTCTCCCTCTCTTCCCAATTGG
>JAWQRJ010005414.1:0-10263 GCA_033557515.1 Diorygopyx duplodentatus
CTTAATCTATCTATCTAATCTAATACTGACTATCTATCTAAGAAAACGGCGTAACTTTGCTGACCGATATTTGCAGGATTTCACGATTGTTGCACGAAAAATTGCTTTAGGTACTCAAGTTTCAAAAAACTCACATTATATGTTTTTTTGGCATTGGTAAATAATAATTTGCTGTAATGTGAGCCTTTGACGAGTTAGTTTGACCTTTGACCGCACAATGGTGCTGCCATCATGTCTACCAGTATCTAATACGATTAAGGGAGCTAAAATTGTATGTTTATTTGTATTTTCTGATATCAAAAATTGTGTAACTTTACCGACCGATATTTGCAGGATTTCAAGATTCCGGTGCGAAAAATCGATTCAGATATGTCTCAAGTTTTGGGCATTAGGAAATAATAGATTGCCGTTAACGACAAATTGAGTTGGTGTGACCTTTGATGAGTTAGTTTGACATTTGACCATACGATGGCCAGCCAGAATAAAAATGTTTTGTGTTTTGAACCGAACGAGCTCTGCCTACCAGGTACCAGGTATAATAATTAAAATAGTAGACACTAATAGATTAATATAACATGTTACTTGTCAGTTTTAGTTTGGGTAGCACCTAAAGTACCATCATCACTTGGTGAACAAAGTGTATAGATAGATATAAATGAAATAAAATTCAACTGATTACAAATAGGATTTGTATTAATCAAAAGACTGAAAACTGACTCAATATTTTCCACTTATTGTGCTATTTATTGTTTACTTAACAAAGTACTTTCAATACAATAATAGTATAATGAAGTTATGTTTCTAATAGTTCTGAGAAGTTCAAGGGCAGACAAAGCAAATCTGCCCTTGATTCAGAATGAAACACATTTTTGACTTACAGACCCTTTTTTTATACTGGGATATTGACATAATCCCAGTAGCTTCTGTGTGGTTAAAATTAAAAATAAAAGAAATGCAATAAACTCAAAAACTTACTTGGAGAGCAGTTCCCATCCAAATTTGAACTTCTCAGCCTTTTCAGTGGCTTCCTCGTGCTAGGTTGTACCATCGGTGAAGTTGGCTTGGCCTTATTCATCCGAAAACCATTTTCATTTGAGCTGCCCTTGTGAATCGTCTGAACCTCCCTCGCTGATAACTTGTCAGAAGGTGTGATGACAATGTTTATATTATTAATCTCCACTTTATCACACACTGGCAAATTGGCACTTTTTCGAGATAAATCAGGAAGTTTAGGCTGATTTTTTATAGTGTCGGCCTGTAATTTATATTTTAAATTAGTGAATTAGAATAATCATAATGGGTATTTCAAAAGACATTTAACACGTTGACGGACAGTTGAGTCTATAGCCGTCAAAGTGAATGTAATTTTGGAACTACTTGTTCCTACTGTCCGTCAATGTGTTAAGAGCAACGACTTGGCATTAATAAACTACACTGGAACTTCGATCATCTCAGTTTGTTGGGATCGGCTCCGAAACAGATATATGTATATTAAATTTATATCAATAGTAGTTAGTAATAACCTACTAATAAGTAAACAGCAATTATTGGACCTGGGTTTATAGGAGGCATTAAAGAAAATTGAACTGGGGTAAGTCAATTATTTTTAATCACAGTAACAGTTTATATCTGTTGGCTCCTCCTGTGTTTTTGTTTCACTTTTTAAAACAATGTGAAATTCGTGGTAAGATAAGGTTATCCACATATGGATAATCGAGGTTCAACTGTAATAAACTAAGCATCACAGATGCTAAACATTTTATATGTATTTTTATAATGTAAAAAGTGTAGTGCATTCTTATTTCCACCCTGCCTTCTAATATAAACTAAAGTGAGTTTTAATTTCCAAACGGCATTATCCATATTTTGTGCAAACATTAACAAGTCCATCTTTTTTTGGATTCACATCACGGAAAATGGACCTGATCTGTCCATAAAATTGCAGACATGTCCTGTTCCTAATCTAAATTTTAAAAGTTTAAAAGCCCGCCACTGTACAAGATGGCGGCATTTGTAGTATCTACCAGTCTTTTGGAACCCGATGAATCATTTAGGAATTGAATCATTTTATTTTACCCTGTACATTAAAATACATACCGATTTTACTCTTATAGGAAGTTTTGTAGCACCTAAAGTTAATCTTAAAGGAAGACCCCTCTTCTTTCTATCCATCAGCAAAAAGTAAGTAGCTGTGTCATAGTCATATCGCCATCTCTTCAAATGTCTCCACATATCCTCATTTGTTACACCATGGTACCTTGCCATTGCGGTTACGCAGTCTTTATCGTAGCACTTTACGGTTTCTGTGGCTACATCTACTGGATCCAAAACGCCCAGCGTGACCCACGAATGTGATAAAATTTCCTTAACCGGTATCCGTTTTGTCGGTTCCACTTGTAACATCTGTCTAATGAATTTCCGGCTCTCTTGGGACATGAATGGTGGTTCATCGTATCTTCCGCTCTACAGAAGATTTGTTTATTAATCTGAAGTAGCTCTTTTGTTTGTTATTTGTTACCAAAATTTTTTTGTAGAGGCTATCAATGGTAGTGTCATCAAACGGCAGATAACCGGCCAACAAAGCGTACAGCAATACACCCATTGCCCATACGTCTACAGATTCACCCAGATATTGCTTTCCTAACACTAATTCTGGTGCTGCATATGTTGGAGAACCACAAGACGTCAACAGAAGGCTCTGTGTGCCACCTTCAGGTTTTGCACACAGACCAAAATCTATTAATTTTAAATTTTGATTTCTATCCAATAAAACATTTTCCTAAAAATAAAACTAGTACAAACAAACTGACAACGAAACAACAACATGAAAAACCAACCATTATCTTTAAGAAGCCTACCTATAAGTATGAGACGGTATAAAAATATTTGCAAAATCTCTACTAAATTAAATGGAAAGGCATATTTCACAGTGTTAGATATGAAAGATGCTGATTGGCAAATAGAGCTAGATGACGCTAGTGCAGATAGGTTTTTTGTATTTGTTCTGCTTCAAAAGTATTTCAAAAATGGAATTGCGAGACACTTTAATCATTTTAACCGGAACAACAGAACAAGAACGGGATAAAAATTTAAAAGTACTTTTAGAAAGAGGCTTGAAATATAACATTAAATTTAATAAATCTAAAATGCAATAAATTTAATAAATCAAGTAGTGTAAAGTTTATGGGTCAAATATTCTCGGAGAGAATGAAAACAAATAAAAATTATGTAAAAGCAATTAGCCATATGCCAAAAGCATTAGTATTATTAAGAATACTAGAAATTGAAGCAGATGCTTCAAAAGATGGGTTAGGAGCTTGTTTAATTCAAACTGATGGACATCCGATTGTATTTGTCCCACGGAGTCTTAACAAGTCTGAGTAAAATATGCGCAAATAGAAAAGGAAACCTTAGCTATAGTTTTTACAACACAGAAATTTCATTGTTTCATTTATGGATTAAAGAATATTAAAGTTTGTACAGATCACAAACCCTTAGAGTCGATTTTTAAAATAGATTTGCATTCTGTAACACCAAGATTACAGCAAATGTTATTACGGTTATTAAATTATGACCTTAATGTCAGGTATAAACCTAGAAAATATTTATACAATGCAAATACAGTATCCAGGGCATTTTTAACTGATTCTAGTTTAAAGTCAGACACAGAATTTGAATTTGCTATTCATTCGCTAATAAAATCAATACCCATGTTTGAACAAAGGAAAATCCAATTCGTGAATGCAACAAAAGACTATTTAGACTTACAAAAGCTGATTGATTAACAATTAAATGGCTGGTCTGAAGAAAGACATAACGATATACCAATAAGTATAAGGCATTATTTTAAATTAAAAGAACAGTTATCAATATGTGAGGGACTAACATTTCTAACTAATTAGTGGATAATACCGAAATCAGTGAGATTGGAAATGTTAAAAATCATTCATGAAGGACACTTTGGAATTGAAAAATCAGAAGCTCGCGAAAAATTGTTTATTGGCCAAATTTATCCGCAGATATTGAACTATTTATTAGAAAATGCCAAATATGTGAAAAAGCTGCTCGAAGAAATTACAAAGAAACTCTATTTTTATAAACAATTCCGACACGACCATGGCAACGAGTAGGTACAGATATTTTTTCATACGTTAACAGGAGCTATCTTAAAAATCTTTGACTCGTTTCTCAAACTGGCTGAAATATTAACTTTGAAAGATAATCAGCTGAGTATGTAATATTATAATTGATATCATAGTTTTTGCTAGATTTGGTAGTCCAGGTGCTTTAATTTGTGACAATGTACCTTTTAATAGTTGTATTGTAAGAAGATTTGCTGAAGAATGGAATTTTTATGTAATCTCAAGAAATCCAAACTCGATCCAATGGATTAGCTGAAAAAGGAGTATCACCAAGAACATTCTTAAAAAGCTGTAGAGGAAAGAACGGATATTTATGTTGCATTGATGCAATATAGAAATTCACCTCTCAAACTTGTGGACTACACACCCGCACAATTATTAATGAGCAGGAATTATTAACATCCGCAGTTATTGAAACCTGCATTGTGTAAAAACGTAGAACATAAGCTTACACATAAGCAATTGCTAAATAAAAAAATACAATAATGAAACTACCTATAATTTAGAAGAAATTCGCTTTAGAAACTGATGTTCCTGTTCACAATCATAAAAATAACTCGTTGGAACCCCATTGGAAAATTATAAATATTCATGAAACCCCAAGTCAAAGCAAGAGGACTTAAGGGGGTAGTCTAGTTTAGAACACTGAAAAATGACGACTTTTGTCCTTTCTTTTCCTTAAAAAGTTTTAGAGATAGAAAGAAGTTTCAACTCTACTCCAGGTATTTACTAACGTTTCAAGAAATGACAGTTACAATATACAACTACTAAAGAAAAAAGTTTTTCGCCGGCATCTGTGATTGAAGGGGTCGTACTCATCTGTTAAGAACAACAAAGAGATTATTATTTAACATGAGTGTGGCTACAGCTGGTACTAAAAGAAATAATAGAAATCAAATCTGGATGTGGGGTACTTATGAAGAAAAATGTCCATTTTCTCTTCACGCTTTGCAACTTTGTTACAGAATAAAAGTAAAAGTTTTCAACATTTCAATATAATTCTAGTAGGGGCCGTAAAGGGTCATCGACTCTGTGTATGTGTTGAATATGAAGCAATTTCGTTGGTTAGATATCAAGATATTGCGGACGCCAATTCATAAAATACAGTTTTGAGAAAAACGGTGTTAAAGTTTGACGTACGCATCTAAAAGTATAAATAGAGTTTAAGATACCTTAGATCAATCAGCTATACCAGAACCATAAAACGGGCCCTCTTCTTCCTCAAAAAGGTCCTTGATGTGCAATTGGTTATCTCTCCGGGCTGTCCTTGCCTCCTTTGATGCGTCTGTCGATCGTTTGTTCGATCGGGTTATCCACTCGTTATCTCTCTGATTTGCATACGCCATTGTTTGTAAACCAATTTTTATTCCCATTTACGAGAGCACTTTTAACACACTTGTGTACCCTTCGTTAAATATAGAAACTGCTAAGTATGCAGCAATTTCCACACTTTTTACCCCACAGTAGATGTGTTAAAGTAAAAGAGCAAAAGTCCAAATGAGGCAGTTGAGGCTCACATTATTATTTTGTGTGTTCACACCTAAGCATCGATCCAGTAAATCATCCGTCGTCAAATGTTCATATTGGCTTTATGATTTCTTGAACTTTGGGATTCAGAGCTGGAGGTTGGTTATACTCGTGAACAGTGCCACTGGTTTCAGCTTTGCACCACTGGTTTTCATTTGTTGAAGATTTATGATATCTTCAATTGGTTCCAGATTTCGTCTGATGGCCAAACCATAATATTTCGTCAAATCACTAATCAGTTAGTTTTCCTTTCCCCCCCGATTCCTTTCTTTTGTTTTTGTTGTATTTCGTAATGGGGCTTCCATTCTCTTCTGGACATGTCCTACACATTCTTTTTTCGTTACAATAGACTCATCACGGTATGGGTTCAAATCTAATATTGCCTTGAATGTTTTGGTGTCTCCGTCTCCGATGTAAGTGGTGTACTTCACTCCATATTTTTCATCTGAATGTTGGAACATTTCTTTTACAGTGTCTGCTTCCATCTTACCTGCACTACCAGAATGATTTGTGGTACATTCAGTTTCATGGTCCTCAAGCCAAGATCTATACTCTTCACTATCACTTTGATATTTCCATGTAATCACATGATTTGCATGACTTTGATTTTATACAGATATCGAGCACTTTATTACCAAATTTTCCTATTAGTGTTACCATACTGAATAATGAACTAAAGCCATTCCTCATTCTTCTTCTACAGCCTTTTTTGTCAATAATGTGCATACCGTTTTTGTTGCATCGTGCAAGCTTTCAAGGCATGTAGAATAAGCGCTTTTAGACATCCGGTTGGCCATATCCATGATCCCACAAAACATATTTATTCCATGTCTACCAGACCTACAAGCTTCATTGTCATAACCGTACGTCTGTTTACTGCAAAAGCCTTGTTGATGGTAGGGCACGAATTTACATTGGAAGCTCCACAAGAACATTCTAATAAATGTAATATCCTTGTGGCACTTTTTACAGACAACTAAATCACTTATAGCCGTAAACACCATACAAAAATTCAAAATACAATATCTGAGATTTCTGTCAACATCGATATTTTCGTCTTCGGATGATCATAGTTTTTTTGTCGATGTACTTGCAAAACTTTGTTCACTTTCTGCAGTGTATCGATTACCACGAAATTCTGACATTCTGCGTGTGCATGTTGAAATTTGGCACCTGTTCTAAACATTTTTCACAATACGCTAAAGTATGTTTCGCACAGCTAAATCACTTATAGCAGTGAACACCGTACAAAAATTCAAAATACAATATCCGTAATTTCTGTCAACATTGGTGTTTTCTAAACATCGATGTTGACATAAAGTGGAAAATTTATAAATTTAGGATAAACAAAAACATAATAAATGTCAAATTTATGTATGAGATGACTTTGGGTAGAAACTCGTTGAAATTACTGTCTGCACACCGCTCCGAACAAACCTTCACACAGGACTTATTTTTGCGATTTTTAAAATATGTTTTTGGGAACATATTCAACATATTAGGAGTTATAAAGATACGCCAAAAACAAAAAATCGTTTTTTTCAAATTTCTAGACCAGACTACCCCCTTAAACACATTGACAGTGCGGAAACAGTTATTTGACAATCACTTAAAACAATCAATTAAACCATGTTGGATAGACACATATTCATACGAACTTTTTTCTTCAGGAGGACATATAGAATGCCTGCAAAGTTTGGGCACATTTCATAGAATCACCTGTATATGCTTTTTGAAGAAAGAGATTGTATTATCTTCATGCTTATATACTTAAACAACCCTCTTAAAACCAATAAGTAACGTTACAGCAGTATGTCGCGAATTATCAACAAAATTGCTTTAATAGGAATGCAGCAACCTTCACGAAATTCTCTAGTGACTTTTATAAAGTCATAAAGATATTTTTATTTCATTGCCATCATTTTTTGAAAGACATTACCAGCCAGGAGATACCATTTTTAATATGTATCATTTTTATTTTGTTATTGTAGTTAATATATTTTTATGAAGTGTTTAAAACGGTGATACATATTGCCGGATTTTAAATGTAAACATAAAATTCCGAATAACATATACTGCAGCTATTAATATAGAAAATAGATAATGTTCTTACGGGTTTTAAATCACGGTGTGCGTATCCCAAGCTATGTAAATATGCAACTGCAGACACAATTTGCCGAAAGAACATACGACTTTGGGTCTCCGATAACTTGCTGTTTTCAACAATGTGATCAAACAATTCTCCCCCAGAACAATACTCGATAACAATAAAATAATGCATAGCCGTTTCTATAACCTAAAAATAGATTAATTATGTAAATTATAAATAAAACTAATAGCAACATTCGTACGTACCTGATATAATTTACAAATATGTTGATGAGACAACGTTTTTAATGCTTGTAATTCCAGCTTAACCCTATGTAAGTCATCGTGTAAGGCTGCCTTGTCCATAATTTTTATCGCAACTTTCTCTCCTGTGGCAATATGCCTTCCCAGTTTGACTTTCGCAAATCCTCCACATCCTATGGTTTTCTCAACTTCATAAAATCCCTTTAAAGCAGTATAACGCACCATTTTTTTAATCTTTTTCTTGTAGTCAATTTGAATAAGTAAGGTTAGGTTTTGATAAAACGGTCATTATTTAAGACCACTCAAACGTTATGTGTTGCTATATTATTATTAAAAATGTTTTATATAACAGAATGTAAAAATAAAGTCGAGAAGGGAGCACGATAGCACAACGAAAAACTATTTTTGTTTGTAAACAATCCGGTGACAGTTGGAATATTTGAATTTGAAGAATTGTCAAATCACAAACTGACGCTTGTGCGCAAACGCGGGAATATCAGGTGCACCAACTGTTCGCACCATCTGGTGGAGTAATTTATTAATTTCAAATATTTTTTTTAAATAAGGGATTTAGGCTTAATCGAGTTAAAAAAGTGACTAAGTAGGTAGGTATTCATTTTATACTTTATTTATGTCGCAATATTACAATAAATAGTTCTGTATAAAACTTGTGTTTAAAACTTGATGATACATTTACTAGTTTATTGCTCGATTTGCAAACGTACTTTAGTTATTTGATTTTAAAACTCTGTCATATAATTAATGCATATCACGGCATTACCAATCATTGGTATCGTTCAAGTCACTAAACATCTTGTCTCTAATCTTTGGTCGGGGATCTTCTTTTATTTCAGTTTCTATTGCACCAACAGTGCCCAAAATATACTCAAATTCTATAAGAAAATATTTGTGATTCAACATTTCTGAATAATAATTTACTCACATACCATCTAAGGACAAATTGGGACCTCTTAATTCCAGGGGACCAACAATTTGTTTCTTCATTTGTCCTTCAAGATAAACAAATACTGTTGGCAAATTTTTATCCGGATAATTTGGGATACAAGTGGTAGAGATAGATTTTAAGAATTTCACTGTTGGGAACCTCATTGCTAATTCTGTCATATGTTGGTTAATCAATGCGCACAAAGGAATCCTAAAGAAACAAAAAAAAATATATCTGTGAAGAAAAAACAAAAAAAAAACACATACCCCTGTTTATACAGATGTAAAACAACCCATATGCCTTCTCCTGCTTTGTTGACCTCTGCAATATAGTCTTGTGCGGATATTTCGCCTACAGTTCCAAATTTTGATCCTTCTGACAATGCTTTCAGTTCGGCTATCCTCTTTTGCCGGTATTCCAATAAAATTGTCTCATCTTCCGAATCTTCTAATTCATCTAGTTCGTCAAGATCCAACTTTGATAGATCTTTTTCTTCACGGAAAAAAGGTATAAAATAAGTTTAAAATAAAAAGTAAGTATACATCTTATAACATAGTCATTGGGGTTTAACATTATTTTGGAATGGTGCAAATTATGCAAAACCAGTGCTACTTCTTCCAAAAACAAGAAGGCCAATTTTGTAATCTATTTTTACATCACGTTTTTTTTTAAATTTAAACTTAGTAATCAATAATATTGTTGAACCACTCTCGTGTCATAAGTTGTAGTTGCCGCCAATTATTCATATTCGACATTGATAATGGCGCTTTCAAACTATGAAAAAATGGATATGTTTGTTACCTACATAAGGTGTAATCGAAATTCAACAGTAAATGAATATTTAAATTTATACCACAACAGAAAGTATCCTCATAGAACTTTGTTTTGCCGACTTGAGCAAAATCTACGAGAAGCTGGGTGCTTTACTGCAGTCCGTTCTGCAACACACCAAAAAGAAAATGAAGATGCCCAAATAGATGTGTTCGCCCTGGTTAATGTTCAGCCTACCACCTCAGTAAGAAAAATCTCCACTGAGCGCGGTATGGCAAGTAGCACCGTGCATCGCATTTTAAAGAAAAATAAATTTCACCCCTACAAACCAATGATATGCCAAGAAATGAAGGAAACTGATTATGAAACGCGAGTTACATTTTGTAGATGGTATCTCGATCAAATTGCAAATGATTTGACTTTTCCTAATAAAATTCTTTGGAGTGATGAAAGTCGAGTTACAAACAACGGCATTTACAATTGGAATAATTACCATTATTGGGATTTTCATTATCCCAATAATGG
>JAWQRJ010005415.1:0-10261 GCA_033557515.1 Diorygopyx duplodentatus
ATATTTTAATAGATTTAATTAAAGACAGCAAATGTTTCTTTATGATCCCAAATGAGCTACAACAACTTATAGTGAATTCGACAAAATAAAACACTAGTTTATTGCACATATAGCTGAACACACGTTCTTTGAACTATGATCATCATTCTGATACCGATGCAATCAAGTATATAGTTTATTTCATTAGGTAAAATAAAATGCACACAAGATAAGTAAATGTCCGACAACAAGATTTTTGATGCTTCAAATTTGATAATACTACTTCTTTGTTGGATGATATGGTGGTTTCAGATGAGGCCATTGGATCTTGAAACATCACACTTTAAAGGTAAATGTGTCAATGGTAAATTATTTCAGAAGTTTTTGATATGATTTTTTTGAAATTGCTAACAATTTTTCTTCTCATAACCTATCAGCTAATTTTTAAAAATTATCTTGATAATGTGACCTTCACACCTGGGCAGCTTGATCTATAAGGTATTTCTATTTGCAATGTAAAAATCTTCCTTAAATTGTTCTAATTCCTTCAAATGACCTAATAAGTAAAATCTTCACTTCATCAACGTAAATATTAAATTAACCCTCTCATGTATAATTAAAAATAAAAATTCAATTTTAAAAAAGCTTTTATTTTATAGGAAACGTAAGTAATAAAATATTAAACTTAAAAATATTTAAAATTAGATTAAAAATACATATAAAAAAATAGTAAGGAATGAAAATAATTAATAAAAATACATAACTAATGCTCTGATATGTACGTATTTATTTACTGCATTAACAAAAGTATTATAGCTTGAATAGCATGCTGTTAATTAAGGAATCTTTTGAAGAACTTAAAGGATTGCAATGTCAGCGCAGTTACGGAAGGTTTCTTGTGGTCCGCAACCCTGTCCATATGTGCCATCTACGCATTGACCCCAGTTGTTTCCAGCTCTGTAGTGCCATCTTAAGACGCATCTGTCACAAGTTACACCATCTGGAAGTTTGACCTGGAGTTCAAATTGCTTAACATCGGCTGGAACGTCGTATCTTGCGGAACCATCGGCCATGGTAAGAGCCTGGAAGCAATACTCGCCGGATTCATAAGACGCTGGGTTGCTCAATTCGCACAAGCTGAATTCCATAATACCCTTGTGGTTGGTGGTCAAAGTAACGGAAACATCGATAACTTGTCCTGCACTGTACTGGCCAACAATTTTGCCAAGGCCGTATGTGCCGGTATTTTCGTTTGGCCTTGGCCTGGCCAATGAAGATGAGTCACCGCAGACCCCACAGTTAACAGTGCCGTCACCAGCAGTCTAGATATCAATCAAAATTTTGGATGAATTCTGCAGTACAATTGTTGAGCAAAATACGTACCGCTAATCCACCGCCGCAGTACAACTCATTGTCGTTGTAATTTGCAGGAAATTCTGGGTAGAGTCTCCATACGGAGCTTCTAGAAACTGGATTCATCATCATACCATGACCTGAAACTTCTTGCAGGATCACGCCCAGAAGGAGAACAACCAAAACTTTGTACATTTTTTAAGTACTTTCAGGTTTTTACTGAGACCACAATTTTTTTTTTCAAATATATATACTAATTCAATTGCCACCGTTATCGATAAGCAGTAATAAAAGTCAAATGATAACGTGTTTTACTAGGTTTAAGATTCACCTTAATTTGGACTAATCCGGTACTATCACAACTTCGGAGCCATAAATCTGTTAATAAATCATCGTGTGTAAAAAAAATATAACGCCGCAAACGCATGATAGTCAATCTGCATGTTTAAATTTTTAAAACCCGCTCATATATTTTACTAAATAATACTTCGATGACAAATCAAAAAAATCCATCAACCTCCTTCCTCCAAGTTCTGGGAGGTTTTCCTCTTTTCTTCTCTCCGGGGTGTCCATACTCTTCCATACTCTAAGTCCATAAGACCTTTTTGTGATCATTTCACACCACCTTTGGAAGATATTGAAGCAAGTAACTTAATTAATTGTTAAACAATTTGATCAGTACAATTTCAAAACAGTACCAACAAGATTAAAATTTTAATTCAATATATTGTTTTACTGTGTTAATCGCAATAAGTCCTTGTTTTGTCAATTCTTAATACCTATAATTTTTCTCACTACAAATACTTGTGAAAAGCATCTTTAATGTCAATGCCTGACAAGTTTTTACAACTGATATGGTTGCGCGAAACGATCATCGCAAATTAATTAATTTATTATAAGACCCTAATTAATATTTTTATATGTCGTAGAACTAATATGAAGTACTTTTGAAACATGTTGTACAGTTTTCCTCATTTTACATTTCATGTTTCCTCTTGCTCTTCGCAGAACTTGAGATTAGTCCATCCTAAAGCTTCCACAGTTGACAGTTGATTTCTTTATTATGATCGTTAATTATGCAAGAAACCTGAGGTTTATTTTATTTTTCAGGAATTGTTAAAATTTACACTTTGTAGGCTAATATGAAGTACTGCAACCTGTTCAGAAATATATAAATGTAATTTTTTGCAATATTAGCAACCAAAACTTAAAATGTTCTTCCTTGTGCAGTGTATGCGATTGAATAATCCAGAGTTCATCCGTGTTCCACAATATTCAGATTTTGCTATTTACTGTTACAATTAAACAAAATAGTGGCTAATTACAGTTATAATCTTGTTTAATGCTCTTTTTTAGTAACATACGTCCTTTTTCTGACGTACGAGCATAAAAGGAAACAACAATATTCCGTCTTATCACTATCTTAAGTAATTGAAAACTCATGTTAATTTAACGAAAACAGAATACTAATCTAAGGTGTTGACATTCTCCTGATTGCAGCACCTCAATAATTGCTCGATAGTTAGCTAAAGTACTAGTAAATTATTGTTGCCACACTTATTGATTTCACAAAAATATTTTTCGATAACTATATAATTGCCTAAGTTAGGTATGCAACTTGATTGATTAAAAGAAAGAGACGTATTAGAAAGGTTTTTATAAGCAATTTTTAAAAGACTTATCTATCGAGCAGTTTATTGGATTGTAATGTCAGCCCAAGAAGGGAAAGTCTCTTGGAAGCCACATCCCACACCACTAGTGCTATCTTCACAGCGTCCTCAATTATTTCCTAAAAGGATAACAAATAAATTAAAGCTAAATTGGCAAAAACAACCTGTATCTCATATATTTGCTTCATAATATTTATCCTTATGTTTTCTTTATACTTATCAACGAAGTCTTAATAGCTTTTATAGAGATACACATGAGGACTTCTATTGAATTTTTATCTGTTATCAGACATTTTTCCCTAAGCCTATTGTTTGGTATTGTTCGCAATTCAAATAAAGAAAAAGGTCATGAATTAAGCTGTTATTATGATCATTTGCAATAGGAACTATTTTCCAGATTACCGTCCACTTATGTGTAATAATGATCTTATCAAATACTATAATAATTTTGTCAAGCCCATCAGATTAGTATTGAAATGTTATTTTAGTTTATTTAATAAGAAAGAACCGCTCGAAATATTTTTGATAAGCTGATCCTGAAAAACCACATTAAACCGAATTAATGTGATTTTTCAGGAAAATGATTTGATAGGATAAAAATAGTTTTGAACTGTTGGAATTATTTTAATTTCATAAGGCATATTATCCAATGTATCTACAATTTAAGGTGCACTGCGTATATGTTCATTCTATTGTATATGATATGCCTCAAGGGTGTAACTAGGGATATAATTCACCTGGATTATAGGAACAAAAAGATTGATTAAGCTGCCATAATATTTTTATTATAAGGTTATTACATAACGTCTCGCTGCAATCTTTCTTTAACCATATAATCGGAAGAAAAAACAATTAGCATTCCATTTTTCAACGTAGCAACATAGATCGTTTTATAGCGTTGGTGAAGAAGTCTTCAAATGTTATTTTTGCAGCTCATTAGCAGTGACTGGTGAGAATTTCAGAAGAGATTTAAATATTTCAGGACCACCTTCAAACGATATTTAAACCATTTAAACGGCCTTGCATGTATTTCTAATATTGTACTTAATAACACTCAGGTTTTATTTCAAAGTGGATGTTCCATATAATACGTATTTTAAAAAAGTACATTCCAATATTGTTGAATATTGTATCAAGTGAACAATTCTTCGAAAAATAACCGAATATCATGCAACATTCAGTCATTAACAAAAATTCTGGCATGCTATCCCTATTGTTAAAAAAAGAAAAATAAATATTTGAGTTTCCGATTTATTACTTGATTTATATTGATTCATTTATGTTGATTGCACTTGTAAATAATTTTCTTGGGCGCTGGATTCATTTATTCCATTATATTTATTTGTATGGTTATTTTTCAAACAAAAATATAAATATTTCCAACTTACCAAAGCAGCACACCTAAATAAGGCATTTGAGCGGAATTTACAAATTACATATTTTACAACGATTATGTAATAATTCAATTCCAAGATTCAATATCGAGTTTGTAAACAAAAATAAAATGCATTGTGCTCCCTGAAAATATTTCTGGTAAAGTTGCAAATTTTATTGACTTTTAAGTGAATAATGAATTTGGACGGAAATTCTAAATAATTTGTAACGAGGGTAATAACTTTTTATGTAAGAGAGTTAATTTTAGACGCATACCGAATTTGTAAACAAACATAAAATGCGTACCTCACAAATTTATGGTTAACGTATAAATTTTATTGCTACTAATATAAGAAAAGTATTAAGTTGTATTAATTTTAATCTCAACTGTAATCCTGCTATTAGATTCGCGCTTTTGAAAAATAAAATATAATAAAAATGTACATATGAACAATATTCGATATGCAATTCCTAGGAGTATTTAGTTAGGGTGCCTATTGAATAAAGTTAATAAAAAATTAAATTTATGTTCATAAACTAACAATATAACGCTTAAATATAAATAAAGTAACGAAACAGACGCTTTACGTATAAATTTCTGATCAGCTCTGTTCCACACGTTCCGATCTTATGTAATACTCGGATAAAATCGCCATTAATACCAAATCCAACTCTATTGTATACAAAATCTATTCTATATGTCTAGGAAAAAAATAAGGGAGATGTACGAGGAGATGCTGAAAGAAAAATTACAGATCATAAAGAATAGGGTGACACAGAAAAGAAGTGTCAATATATAGAAAGTTGTACTATTCAAAAAGTAGCAAACACTGTGGCACCCAAAAGAAAGAAAAAGAAACAAGAAGACTGGTTTGACGAAGAATGTAAAGAGATAATTACTCAAAGAGATAAAATCAGGATGGAAATAACAAAAGGTACAGAACAAAGTAAAACGTTATATAACTAGAAAGGAAAAGATGCAAAACGAATACTAACAAAGACGAAGAGCGAAACCTACAATCGCAACAAATAAAGTGTGCTGTTAAACGAAACGGACAAAAAATTAGAAAGATGGGCAGAATATTTTAGAGAAACACTAAGTGAAATACATGGAAAAGATCCAGAAGGGATAGTACCAACAGAAAATGCAGACCAAAGGAATGGTAAGAAAAGAGGGAATGAACAACAAAATCCAAACGAAAAAGAAATCGAAGAAATAATTAGGAAAATGAAAGCCCCGGAGAAAACGGAATAACGATTGAATGTATAAAGGAAGGTGGACATGCACTGCAAAAAAATAACAATTACGTTAATACAAGGGATAGAGAAAAAGGAACAGATTCCTAAAATATGGACGAATGTGGTTCTACGACCAATACATAAAAAAGGGAATGTGACAATAAGGTGCGACAACTACCGGGGAATTGCGCTACAAGATGCTGCATACAAAGTACTGACAACAATTTCTTTTTTTTTCCTCCAAACATTTTTTTTTGCTTCAATAGTATGAAGCACATTAGACGAAGTTCTTGTTTAATTTCTTGAATCGAAAAATATTCAGTCAGCCTTATAAGAATATATTGGTCTATAAGAATGAGTAAACGAACTTTGTTATAACAAAAACAACACACAATAATTAACAGATGTAAAATCAATAAACAAAGAAACTAAAATTCATAGTTATAAACACCAAAGTGACAAAGTAACATTTTGGATAAATAATTGCAATGTTGTATAAATACCCAATGTTATCTATAACGTTAAAGTAACAAATATAGTAATACATTTATAACCGAGGCATAAAAATATACGTGTGTACAGAGTAAATATTCGCAAAAAGTAAACATTAAACAAAAGCAAACATTAAGAATTTGTTGCTATTATTACCGGCAAAATGAAAACTAAGGAGCCCATCAAAGGAATAATGGGGAATTTGTCAGGTAGCACCAAGCGAAACAAGAAGTGAAGACCAAGAAGGGAGCATAGGGAATCCTCGAAACTATTCGTAGTTCTCTTCATTAGTCGTTAAATCGATTCTCGTTTCCTTCCTTTTTTTCACCTTCATGCGTTGGGTTGGGTCGTTAATAATGTTTTTCATGTCTTTAATGCTGTTCGCGAGCAGACAAATGTCATCTAAACATTCTAAGTCAACGAGTTTCTTATTTCTTAGTTGGTTAAATTTGTTATATTTCATCCTTCTGGTGTATTGTTTTTTTAAGCACATGGTCTAGTCAGTTGTTCAGAGTCGGCCAGAGTATACATCCCTGTTTCATTCCCTTAATTCCATTTTTTTGGCTCAGACAACTTTAATGTTGTACTTGACACCTTGCACCTTTGTACATCATTTTTACCAACCTGAGTGTTTTTGACGGGATGTTGATATATTTTCCATAACTCGGTATGTCGTATAATGTCGAAAGCCCTTTCATAATCTACAAACACCATCACTAGTTTCGCATTCATTTCCATTGTTTGTTCTTCCATTGTTTGTATAATAAATTTCATCATCACCTCTACTACACTGCTTATTCTTCGGTGTATGATATGCGGTGTTATTTTTGATATTGTGCACAGTAAAGTTATTCCCCTCCAGTTGCCACATTCTTAATATTATTTCTTTTTTTTTGAATTTTAACCATAACGCCGTTTCCTCATTCTGCAGACATACTTTCCTTTTCCATATGTCTTCAATTAATGGCATTAGCATTTGCAATGTGCTATCCAAATCTGCTTTCCAGAATCTTGCAGGAATTTCATCTATACCTGAGGTTTTCGCATTTCTCAGTGTTCTTCTCCTTTCCTCTTCTCTTCATTCTCGTCATTTGCCTCTAGCAATTCTTGGAAGTGTTCATGCCATCTTGAAAGATGTGATAAGAGATACAAAATCGGTGAAATTAAAGTCGCGCCATTTTATGCTCTGCAGTTTCCTGTCAAGAAGTATCAGACATTTCTCCATTCATTACTAATTTATGCTGACAAAAACTGAAAATCGTGATTTTTTTGATTCGTGATGTAAAAGAAACTTGTTTATATTCGAATATTTGTAAAAACAATGCATAAGGTCCACCCGTATGATGTTTTGCCAGAATTTCAACACATGCACAGATTTTTGACATATTTAAAATATTTAGCTTTTCATTGGAATTGGCATTGTATTCATTTACAAAAAGGAAAATTGATGTCGCATGTATTATTTTGACCTCCATTCACCTTCAGACCACTATTCTTTTCCTGAGGCTTATCTAAGCAAAGATATAAAGTGACCGGGTAATCATTTTCCAATTTTTAACTGTTCATTTTCTCAAACCAATGCTAATCTAACTAATTTCTTATGGCTTTTAGAATATGCATTTTTTATAATTTCTATTATTAAACAAAATATGTATCTTTAAAGAATATTTTAGTAAATAATATATACTCCTACTGTAATAGATGTAGTTATAATATTAACCCTTTTATTGTTGCATACCTGTCCTATATGAGTTACCACATTGTGTTAAGTGTGTTTATTCATATAAATAAAAATTAAACTGAAATAAATAAAAAGATTTAAAGTAATTTATTTTTATAATATACTGAACATAAGCTTCCATTTATTCAAATATAGCAAATAACGATCGCATATAAATAAAATTCAAAAAGTTTATTTTAATAAATTATCATACAACCTCCTTGCTTATTGATCCTAAAAGCAATAATTTAATACAAATTAAGGAATTTTATCACTAAATTGTGCTTCATAATACATTATTCGACGTGATTTTTTTTTAACTTTTCTTAATTAGTGCATAACTTTCTCGGTGTTGTAAATAATTTCACTTCTTCGTCTGTAATTTTAGCCCTCCTTTCTTGGTGCTGTTGAATGATAGGTGTAAGCGTTTCAATTAAAATCTTTTTTAATTCGCCCGTCAACAAGGTGCCACTGGTATAATCTTTCCTGATTTGTTCCAACCGCTCGTCGTCCTCCAAAAAGAATGTTAAGTACTTGTAAGAAATATCGACATCACAGTTTCCACCCAACTTTCGGTGTTCCTCCAGTGTCGTTTGCCCACCAGAAAAAGCATGTTTATTAACCTTGTTCTTCAGCTGTTTCGGTGTATCCGTTAGGTAGATCGTGGAATTTGGATCAGACGCCGACATTTTAGTTTTCGCCCCTTGCAAAGCTGGGAAAAACGTGGAATGCATCAAGGCGGGCTTGGAAAACCCAATTCTCGGAGCTACGTCTCGTGTCATCCGAAAGTACGGATCTTGATCGATCGCGCACGGAATGAGACACGGAATTTTTCGGTCGCCAAAAATTGCGGGGAAAGATGTCGATAAGCATGGTGCTGCTTGTACCGCTGGGAAAGCTATTTTTCCAATTACATCACTATCTCCAAAACCAAAAATGCCTTTGACTTGGTTGAATGTTACGCATTTTTGAATTCGAATTATGTTCCGATAAAATTCGGGTGCTTGCCTGCAAAAAGTGTTAATTAGGTCACAGATAAACAGTTTAAATATAAGTTCGTAAGAAAATTAAACTGCAGCACATCATTTCAATTTACAGAGTTTTAAGTTTTTAAAAGTAAAAAAGAAATTTTAAAACTTACCCCATATAATCAAAATTTGTAAATATAAATGTCTTGTTCGCATCAAATCCAATTGCAATGATATCCTTCATATTCTCCAGAGCTAACTTTCTTGCATCCTCGACAGTTAAATCTTTCCACAATGTTTTCTCATCATCAGTCATCTGTATGATCAAAGGCACGTTAAAAACCTCTTGTAACCATTTGCAAAAGACAAATGGAACTAGATGTCCTAAATGCATTGACGACGAAGAAGGACCCCTTCCGGTATACAAATAGAAGGGCTTTTTCGCTTCGTAATCATTTAGGATCGTATGCATATCCCGGTGCGAGAAAAATATTTTTCTCCGCAAGAAATGATGAGCTGGTTTTCCGGTGACTTTTTCAAATTTCTGCACCAAATCATCTTCAATTTTTGTACTCCCAAAACGCTCTTAAACAAAACAATGATAAATGAATATAATTACAATTATGCAACATTGCAAATTGTTTTAGTCACAAAAATGAAAATAGGTACACTTCATAATAGTTTTTACCCTGGATACAGGATGGTTTTTAGAATTTTCCCATCACTTCAAATTCTACTTACTTTAAAGCGAAGCACTTTCTGTAATTCTTTTTGTTATTTATTTAACATCACTGCTAAATCAAAACAATTCTCTTTGAAGCAGTACTTTTAAAATTAAAATTCATACAATTCCAAATAAGCTGATAAAAAAGCGCGCAACTAGGAAAAATATATACCTGTAAGGTGTAATACATGTATAACGAACTTAATAAGCCAAAAGCTCTATAAGACTATGAATTTTTACTTTCCCTTACGCTTGGTAAGCTTAAAATTCTTTAAATAAAAAAATAAACATTAGATATCTCGAATTGCTTAAAAGCTCTCTAGATGTACTACGTAATCTCTGTAAGTCTAATTCTAAAATAACGAGACCTCTGTTACTTAAAGTCTAGTTCATTAAATTTAAGCCTTAGCCTTTATAATTGGGTTTATTTTTTCACGTAATAGTCTACAGAAACGTGACAACTTGCACTGTAGGAATTTAATGCCTTGTAATACTTCTTAATTGAGATGTTAATTAGACTAAAGCTGGTAAAGGGAACATATAGAAATAGTAAATTTTAAATCAAGAAGGATCTACTAACCATCTTGACCAATGGAGGCAAGAAATATAAAAGTAGTTAAACCAAATACTATAACTATAACTACATTAAATACTGCAATCCAGTGGGCAGAATATAGTGGTGTGGACTTCACAGACCTCATGGTTTTAAAAAGACTAAGAGAAACAGCCATTATGCAAAAAA
>JAWQRJ010005416.1:0-10260 GCA_033557515.1 Diorygopyx duplodentatus
GCTACCTGTAAATAATTTAGCTACAATTGAGAATTGGCAAAACTTTACGATTGTAGACGAGAATATTGCAACTGAGGGTAATATGACTGAAGAAGAAATTTTAAAACACCTGATTCCACAAGATGTGTAAGTTGAAATAAATAATGACGATGGGGAGCTTGATGAATTTGAGCCGCCTCTATAAGGGAAGCGCTTTCCGCAATCCAAATCCTTCAGAACTATTTCATATTCAATCAAGATTCGAAACAAGCAAACACAGAATCCGTCATTTCCCATCTTCAAGCCAAATTCTTGGAAAGCAAACGACTACATCGACGAACGAAATTAACGGATTTTTTTGTTAAAATATAATACTGTACATAATCTGTATGTAGTATGTACTACAAATTCTTTTTGTAAAATGTAATATGTAGTCCATATATAATACTCTTTTTCTATCGATAAATATTGATTTTCTTTATTTATAGCGTGTTTTTTTAGAGCGATCTACTGTTATAACAATCAAATTCTTCTGGTCCCTTCACCATCGTTATAAACAATATCTACTGTAATTACAATAATGTGTATACTTTTATCTATACCACCACATATTATCATTTTAATTTTATAATAATTGTATTATTATTTTTAAATTAAATAAAATATAAGTAATCAACCATTTTATTTTCGTTTTCTCACACATTCTCCAGTAATTATTTAAACAAATATAAGTACTTTATATATTTATAAATTAGAAACGTTTGTGTATTTACAAAATATTGTGTTGTCCGTTGTAACATGCACCATTTTTTAAAATTGAAAATTTGTTATTTCTGTGTAGATTTCAAAACGGCACATAAATAACAAATGTTCTATTCTTTAAAAACAGTACATGTTACGACGGAATGCACACAATATTTTGAAATCGTTACAAAATATGTTTAAAATTTAAAAAGTTCCCGCTACTAATAACCACAGCGCCATAGGCGTCTGAATCCATAACTATTTAAAATTACGACCATGTTTAATCTGTGTTACTAAACGACTGAACTAACTTTCCAAACAAATCTCCAATCTGAAAAACTAGAAGAACTTTACTAACTTGCTGATGTTAAATTCCACCTTAATTTTAACTGATACCACTGGAAAATGTGTGATAAGGATCTGTAGGCCGAAATTCCAAATAAAGAAACCGTAATTGTAAGAAGAATTTTGAATAACCTGTCATAACCTTAAAGATGTCTGGAGATATAACGATAAAACTAGAGCTATCAGACTGCGACATGGATGAGAAAAGTGGGGAAGAAAATGTAGTGATTATGCCATCGGTTTACGAAGATATAACCACGACGAAAACCGAAGTGGCGGACGAGTCGCACAATTTGCAAATATTGGACAATGAGGAACTCTTATGTGTGAACGTTATTTCAGATGTGTTTGGAATTGATCACTTTGCTAATTTAGATGACGATGAACAATTGCCAAATGAAAATCCTGGTAAGTGATATTGGCACCACGTTGGTTGCCTCTTTGTACCTATTCTTTCACACAAACTTTCCTTTTCTTTCTTCTTCACCTTCTCAACAATTGTTAAGGAGATTCCAATTAAGGCTCATGTTTACATTAAGCAATTTCCTTGCAAGGTATAGCACATCAAATCGTATGGTTAGTTTACATGTACCGATTTTCTTGACAGGCACAGTTAATCGAAGAGAAACTTTCCTCGTCTAAATCTCCCTTTATACCTGTGTAATAATCATGACAGCACTTGACAGTTTGACTTTTAGAGACTTAACGAATAAAATTGAGTAATCGCTAAAATGATTTACAACTGATTTGCTGCTGCTCCTCCCAATCTGATCTCTCTCCCAAATCAGCTTCCTTTTCTGACTAAAGCTTCTGGTAAAATTTCTTTATCCTAAGATTATATATTAATTGTTTTTGTTTAAGTACACCTTAGAGTGTATCAAACACAAAAATAATGGCTGATTGAAAAAGAAGTGTAACTTTTTAACAAAAATTAAATATTAAAGGTGCATTAAGGATTGCTTGCTTTAGGGTCCGTACATTTTTATTCGTATATTAGATATTAAAGTACTTATAACGCTAGAAATTAAACAAGCAATGAATCACATTTTTTTCTGTTATGAAGGGGGCTTCACAATTATATTCTGCTTATGGCTCCTAGTGGATATTTATCTAATTTTCTCCTCCTATCTTTACTGAAAACTCTTTTCTGGAATATTTCTCCTGTGCCGTAGATTTGAAGAAGACTGAATCGGAATTGATGCAAACTCAACATAGATGTGAGGTGTATTCTTTGGAATTTGAGGAAGAGGAAAGTTTCAGAAATCACCATATGAAATGTAATAAAAGGGAAGAATTATTTTTGAAACAGAGCACGCAACAATATGGAAGGTGGGTTGTATATTAACTACTTGCACCCTTTTTCTTTTGTCTTTGTTCTTCGGTCAGTTATAATAGGTCACGATGTGCAGCTGTACACGCACACGATTGTTTATAATGGATATTGTCAATTGACAATAAGGCACACTTCTTATAAACAACTGATTTCTGTAAGAAGCATGATTTGTAGTACCAGAAAGCAATGAAAGATGATAATTTGTTAGTAAATGCAAAGTACAATTCAGTTTTAACATAAATCAGGTAGAAATAGAAATCAAGTACATTTTTTATAGGGATATAAGATGACAATAAGTTTAACCACAAAACAGAAATTATTTTTGTATTAGAATAAAATCATATTCTTTTCTAATTATTTTCCAAGTGAACCTGAAGTAACGAACTATAGTTGCTGTATTCTTATGAGCAGTTAATCGAGCTTAAATATTTGTTGCATGACAGCGATTAAAAATATTCATCTTCATTCTAAACCGCATTACAACACAATATGGTGGAAGCAGGACTGACAAAAACGTTAGCAAATAATTCCTAATTTTGTAGAACGATCCGTATAGTAATAATAATAATAACATCAAATGTTAGCATACTTTTCTTTTCACAGATTATTTATAATTAAAACAGTAGCAGAGTAGTTTACACCCAAAATACCATTTATACCTTACATTAAATGTTGTTGTCAACAGGCCATCTTAAGTCATGTGGGGCCTATGGCACTTTAGGATATAGGGGCCCCTTTAACGTAATTTGGGTTATCAACAGAAATAAACAATATTCTACTTATATTTATTATTTTTGTATTCGAAAAGTTACAAATTAATGCGAATATACCTAAAAAATTTATATTGACATAAGAGGTACTTTTCTGGATTTTTGATTTGCAAAATCATGAATGACTTCTTCAAAGTCTATCTCTTTAAGTACATCACTTCTGAGTTTGGTTTTTATTCTTTTCAATTTTGAGAAAGAGGAGCGTTTCCCACTGCAGTTAGTTTCCAACATGCATAGAAAGATTCTCATGCATAGAAATGTATCTTCGATTTTGTCTGCTTTTAAAACATGATATAGTTTTGAAATACTAATTTCTTCATTTTAACTAGTCTGGACACCTTTCAAATATTCTATTAACTGCAGACATTCCACCTCTAACTTCTTTGCGCTAATGACATTTTGATAAACTTTAGCAAATTCTTTGCAACTGCCTCTAAACTCTTCGTAATTCAAAGTTTTCAAGAGAAATAAAAAACCAGACTGTTTTGATTTCCTTTTATGAATCCAATCTCTGCTCTAGATGCACGGTCAGGGTATCAATTATAGGAAGAAAAGTTTTTACTTTGATTTTTTCTTTGCTATTTAGTTGTACAGATGGCACAGAGCCATCAAAGAATGCCATATGTAAGCTTCTAGCTCTTATTGTTCGAGATGGTCCTTGTAGTCAGATTCAGTATTTTTCTCTTTAGCGGACGATTCGAATTCATCAAAATTATCTCTGACAGTATTATGCAATCAAATTACTACCAAGTGATGTAAACAAATGTGTTGCAACGTCCATTGTTATGGTTTCTTTCTGAAGATTGCTACTTGTTCTGTCTATCCTTTTGAATATGGTACTCTACATTTCTGTTAGAATAATAAGTTCCGGTTGTTCCATTTTTCTGGACGGACTAACGGTTTCGTTTCTAGTTTCTCGTGGCTGCTCACTATCTTCAGCGATATACATCATGGCTTCTAAAATTTGTTTATGACCTCGATGTAAGGCGCTTACTGCATCAGCTCGTGCAGACCATCTGGTTTCAGAAAGACTTTTAAGAACTTTCTTTGAATAAAATAAGAATATTCCGTTAGTTTATTCTATCGGAGGGTAGAACTCGAAAAAAAAAGTACTGTTTCCGAACTATTTGAAAAAAGCTTGTTGCTTCTTGTACACACCCAGCAGCATGAACACCTACAAAGTTAAGAGAATGTCCCACGCATGGTACAAAGGTAGCGAATTCACATTTTTTCTTTATTCTCACTTGCAAACCAAAATATTTTCTGGATGTATTTGCTGTATTGTCGTAGTTTTGTCCTCTACAATCGCTTATGGAAATATTATAATTTTCTAAAAATGTCAAAACTGTTTCTGCTAAATATTCAGATTTGTGCTCTTTAATAGGTAAAAATTTCAAAAACCTTTCAATGTGAACAAAGTCTTTTCCATATTGAATTTTAAAAGTCAACTGGTCAATATGAGATAGGTTGAGAGTATTATCAACGCTAATCGAAAAATATTTTTCTGATTTAACTTCACTTACAATTTTCATTACGACCTGTTTTCCATTACATCAATAAATTCATTACAAATATTTGCTGATAAGTAAGAAATGTGTAATTTCCCAGGATTTCCACATTTTTTAAAGTGATCTACGAGAAATGGATCAAACTCGCTTATTAACTCCATACCTCCCAAATAATTTCCGTTGTTGGGGGATCCAAGGGTTTTGTTGTCACCGCGAAAAGTAAGTCCTCTCAATGAGACAAATTTTACTACTGCGACAATCCTTTTATGTACATTTTTCCAATAGCCTACTTCTCTTTCATATTGCAATAGCAACACTGTATCTACTCTACCAACAGCTTTACTTTGTACGAGATAAGTCATTACAGATTGTCTATGTGTTGAGCTATTTTCGTGCTTCAAAATTATGTGGTTAATATATTTCCAATCATTGCATCCACTCGGCGAACTGAAGCTTATATTAAAAGGTTTGCAGAAACAACATGAAAAACGAAACGGAGATTTCTTTGGAGACGAATATAACAACCATTTTCTTTCAACGCTTTCATTGTTCTTTAACTTATGATCAAATAGTGTTTTATTGAACCCAAGTTGTCAATTTACCATCTGTAAGTTAGACCCTTTACTAATCCAAAACTCATTAAAATAATCGCCAGGATCGTGTGAAATGTTTTCTGGGGCTGAAGACTGTTGTTGCTCAGCTAAAGTTCAGTTGTCAGTGAAGTTGATGTACTTTGGCTATCGAGACGATCGCTTTTTACACAATATGATTCATTGATCACTTTTTGGAGCATGTGGGTTCTAAGGTTCCCTCAGTTTGTGGTCAGTGTGACTCATGTGACATATTAATTTGATCGTTACTCACAATCCTCACAAAAGCTCCTGGTGTAAAAATTTGATGTCAATTTTGGTAACTTTTCAATTATATCCTTTTGGTGTGCAGCTTTTTTCCGTTTTTTTGAGCCACTAGGATATGACCGTTTCGACATATTTTAATTCAATATTTTCTAACACTAAATACAATATAATATGGGGAATACACCAATTTCAAGTTCACAGACAAGTGAACTGATTTTCGTTCCCGCGAAGAAATAACGCAAAGTGGTGGTAAAGGGAATCCCGAATGTCGTATTTCAAGTTAAGTGAAAGTCCCAATTAGCTTGGGTCGCCTTACATTTTGGTTATATCAAGCATCGCGTGGATCGCATTGCCAACATAATAAAAAAGACAGTTGCCAGTGTCATATTAATATGAGCAACAAGAGTATAAAAAATTGTCAGATTAATTACACAATAACAACTATAGGTTAGCTTAGACTAAACCAGCTTGCATGTAATATACTGACAAAAATACTCTGCATTTTTTTACAATTCGAACAATTGTTGATAGAAAAATTGTTTATCAGTTGGTCTGCTCTCGCAGGGCTAGAGGGCCCTGGGCTTAAGCCCAGAAAGCCCATACATAAAGATGGCCCTGGATGTTACAAAAGAACAAGTATACATACATTTGTTTGAAAATAAACGTTTCAATTTTATTGTTGTTAAGGTTGCAGTGCGACTGCAGCCTGTTTTGCAAATACAAAAGGTAGTTCTAATAAACTGAAGGAATAGACAGTTCTGATAACAGGATAAAAATTGAAACTTTGGTAGAAAAGGTATTTTTTGATGAACAAGAATATTAGAAGATTTAACTTTTCGAAATTTTCTAATATGGAGCTGAAATGTTTGAATGAAATGCAAGCAATTTTTTTTATTTCTTCATTTCTGGAGAGTACTTCTTATGACTCACATGTCACTGGATTGCTTAATGTTTAAAATGGTCTCATATTAGACGTTATAAAACGTTACTGTATCTGCTCTTTTATTCAGGTATGAATGTACTGTTTGAAGAATAGCAACTGACGTAGTCGTAAATTTATCCTGTTTATTTTAGATTGGATAAAAGAGAAGATATGAGAGAAACGGAAACTCAACAGGTATTTAAAAACAAGTGCACTTCCACTACAAAGTGGAAAAAACAACTAAAAGTATATGCATTAGTTCATTGCAATGGAAAGCAGTTTGGGCATGATGGCATACAGGATATTAAACAAAAGAATGATGCAGTTCCTACTAACAGTACTGCTCCAAAAGGTCCTTCATTAGAGATCGATAGAAGAACTGTTCTGAAAAAATGGATCTGTAGCGTCAATAATTCCGAATGTACTCTTTTAAAACAGGAAGAACCTTGTGGAAGCAAGAAAGGAAAACACCCGCACAAATGTCCGAAATGCGAGTATTCAACCAAATTAAAATCCAACTTGACAAAACACTCCGTCGTTCACACAAATGAGAAACCTTACAAATGTCCGCAATGCGAGTATTTAACTAAATTTAAATCCAACTTGGCAAAACACTCCCGTGTTCACTCAAATGAAAAACCACACAAGTGTTCACTTTGCATGTTTTCAACTAAACGAAGGCAGAGCTTGGAATTACATTGTTTCCAGCACAAAAATAGGAAACTATACAAGTGTCTAATATGTAATTATTCAACTGTTCACAAAAACGATTTCACAAAGCACTGCTTCAAGCATAGAAATGAGAACAAATACAAATGTCCGCATTGCACATTTTCAACTAATTACAAACTCACCATATACGGCCACATTCTCAATCACAATCTGGGATCGATACGTGTACCCAAGCCAAAACAGTAGCAAAGATAGTGTCTTTAATGGAGAAAACTGTCCTTGAAAATTTTTCACATGGCAATCTGATGCCAGTAAATTCTGTACAAAGTAACTAGTAACTCTAGTGTGACTTGAAGTTCAGGATCACCCCTTAATCCATGGGTTGAAGTTAGCATTTATGAATTTTGTATGTGTTAAATACAATAAGTGATAAAATATCATGTTTAAGATAATGGACTGTTCCATTATAGCACAGCAAAGTATGAAAAATTCCTCCGCATAAATTATAATGGATAAGAAATTCCAGTTTATTGCATACAAATGGGGAAGTTCGACCTTGTGAACTTTCGAACTTAGCCCTCGAGGAAGTTTTCTGATATAAATTACATTACTGAGTTATCTGAATGTTGGTAAACTATTGGTGAAAGATTTTTAAAACAACAAAATCATTATTATCATATAACAAAATTCATTACTTTAAAGTAGAATATTAAAGAGTGAATATGCATACGCCGCTATTATAGAAATATATGCAAAAATATTTACAAAATGTTGTTTTTATGTTCCAAACACAAAATGTGAATAATTAATTAATAGGATATAATTTATATTTACGTAATTAACTTAAAATAAACATTCCACAAACACAACGAAATTAAAACTTTTTTTTTTCTGTTAAACATATTCCTTCACTCACCCAATATTTTTAAAATTCAGTAATCCGAATTTTTCAGAAATCCGAATTGGGTCCGTTTTAATTACTGCGGATTATCGAGAATGCACTGTACTTTATTTTCACAAATGTAATTTCAAACTTCCTGTGGTGTAGTTATTTCCGATTTATTTCTATTTGTTAAAACACCAGTGTATTTTTATTTGTTTCCCCGTCCGAAAAGAAACATAATTTATTTTTTGTTTCTCTGAGTTGTATAATAAAATCAATGCGCAAAATGATGAAATAAATAAAGCAAGGAAAGCTACAACTGCGACCTTGACACCAAAACCAGCCGGCGAGGGAAAAAAAGCAAACCTGAAACTGGAGTCCACAGAGAGCTTAAAGAAATGCGTAACCATGCTATCAGCTGAATATAAGAGAGAAACCAAGAAAAGTAACAAATTAGGCGAAATGATGGATCATCAGGAAGAAATTATGAATAATATAATAAATATAGAAAATGACATTCCGGCACCAGTAGCAGGATTGCATGGCGAAAATTCGAGTAATAGCAAAGCGAACAACGATACTGTAGTGAATCTCACCAACCAGGAGAGACAGGGATTAAGGGTGGCAGAGAGAAAATCCAGATTATTTATTATGAGACTGGCTAAAGAGACTGAGGTGGAAGACTTAAACAAGCACTTCCAAGAGCTGATCGGAAGTGAGAATTTCGAATGTTCCGTAAAGACATCGAAGGCAGGAAATAAAAACTTTCTCCTCGAGATTCGACAGGAAGACGAAACAAAAGTAATCCAACCAGAGCAATGGCCGGAAGGTGTGGAAATCAGCAAATATCTTTATCCAAGGAACGTGTTCTCACCACCAACAAATTTTCCAGGGAGCACATATCCAATGGGAAACACATGAATAACGAACAAAGTCATCCAGTAATAACATCAAATTCGCCCTGGGTACCTACTCAAGCTAAGACAACTGGTAACAATTATGCAAATATAAATTCTAACGCAACGCACATCAACATCGTGTTTCTAAATGTTCAATCGATCACCAACAAAGTACAAGCAGTAAACATACTTGCCCATGAACACAGGGCTGACGTTGTATGCATAGCTGAGCATTGGCTTCACGACGAGAACTGCCACCTGTACAACCTTGACTACTTCATCACGGTTAGCTCATTCCAGCGAGCCACCCACAAACACGGAGGTGTCCGAATATATGTGAGGCAAGACCTTAAGGCCAAAGAAATAACCGAAATAAAGGCCATCTCGCACGAAACAGTTTGTGAAGCTGTGGGGATACTGTTAAGCGACATTAATATGATTGTTATCAGTATATACAGATCTCCCCAAGGCTCCTTCAACAATTTTCTCGAGAAGTTGGAAAGCCTGCTGGACCTAATAACCACGACAATACCGACGAATCCTAGAATTGTATTAACTGGAGACTTCAACATCGATCTCCTTCAACCGTCTAATGATCGTTCTGGGTTGGAGAATCTGTTAATCTCCTACGACCTACAGAAAACGATAAGAGAACCGACGAGAATAGGCAAGCACAGCAAAACGTGCATTGACAACATATTTGTCAATCCCCATATGGAGCATAACTCCAAAGTCTTAGACGTAGCAATAAGCGACCACAGCCCGCTTCTTATACAACTAGCAATAGTTGCTCCAAAACAAAGAATGGAAATCCGGACGAGACGTATGTTCACCACACGGAACAAAGAAGCCTTCAGAAGAACACTGGCTCAGGAGGACTGGAAGGCAGTCTACGCTGCAAACAATCCAGACAAGGCATTTGATAATTTCCTTTCCACTTTCATAAAACATCATGAAAGGGCATTCCCCAAGGCTAGGATTCCCTTAAAGCAGGCGATCTTCACGCCAACAAGAGAGATTTGTAATTTTAGGGAAACCCTCTGTCTCATGTATCGAATCCACGAAAAGACCAACACTGAATCGACATTTCAACTGTTGTGCGAATATAAGAACTTCTACATTAATGCTGTCGAAGAACAGAGGAAGGCGACCAATACAAGAAAAATCGTAGAAGCTGAAAACAGACAGAAGGCAATCTGGGCAACTATAAACCAGGAAACTGGGAGAAAAACCAAAAACGCTCTTCAACATGACCTCCCCTCTGCCGAGGACTTCAATAAATTCTTCACCTACTACCCAGGAGACACCTTAACTTCAAAAAACACTGCCACAGGGCTAAGCGTAACAG
>JAWQRJ010005417.1:0-10259 GCA_033557515.1 Diorygopyx duplodentatus
TCCATGCTCTCCGGTTGGTATATCTCATCACTTGTATCGCCGTCTGAATCGGTGTCTGTTGGGGTCTTGATATTGGACGGGGATGGCACAGGGATGGATTCACTATGGGGCACTGGTCTTATGGCAGACGGGATATTGGGATACACAATGTTACGCTTACTGGTTCTGGTATGGCCCACGATATCACAGATTTTAGGCCCTAAAATACGAAACTTAATGGCAGACAACATCTTCGAGGAAACCATGAATGAGTGCAAACTGCGAGCATGGACTGCATTCAGAAATGTGGTAAACAACTTTTTGGGGAACCCGAAAGCTGCAAATTACAACCCTTTTAGCATCAAAGTTCACTTACTTAATGCTCATCTAAATTTCTTTCCTAACAATCTTGGTGACTTTTCGGAAGAACATGGCTTCCAACCGCTTCCATCAGGATATTAAAGTGATGGGATATTAAGGAAAGCGAACTGAACAGAGATTGTACAAACCGACGACAGTAAAAAAAGAAGAAGTTTGGAGGCGAGCCCAGTGGCAAATGTTAGGTATATTTGCTTTTGAATATGTATTTATATTTATCTGTTCCGTACACCCCTCCAGAGAACATTTTCACACGTTACCAACGTTGCCATATGGCAATAACATTAAAAACCACGTTTTTTCAAATTTTCATCATTTGTGAAAAAACCTGACGTGATACGGAATTTTGGAAGTCAGTTTCGGAATCTGCGCAAAAAATCCATTCAGACACACCTATTCATTTGAAAACAACAGAAAAAAAACAATTCAGCAACAATTCAAGAATTGTTGCTGAATATTTAGCAACAAGATATGAAAATCAATGGATTGCAACGAACGGTCCGATATGATAGCCACGAGATCTCCGGATTTGTGCCCACCAGACTCTTTTCTGTATGGCCATCTAAAAAATGTGGTATACGGAATGAGTTATAACAGTATTAATGATTTGCAACGAAGTGTTACACAGGCTTTTAACTCCGTTAGTGTTCGTCAATTAATGAATTGTAGAAAGTGTCGAAAAGCGTGTTATTAAATGTTTAGAAATAAACGGGCGCCATATTGAACATCTTTTGTAGGAACATTTTGGTTTATTGTTATCGTGTTTATTTTTACCACGTGTATTGTTACTATGTTTATTGTTACTATGTTTATTGTTACTATGTTTACTGTTATCATGTTTACTGTTATCATGTTTATTGCTTCCATGTTCATTGCTACCATGTTTATTGATTCCATGTTTCCTTTTTTTGCAATTTATTGACATACTAAATTTGAGCAGAACTGTATTTCAGAACATCTTTTTTCTTTATATTTACTAAAGCACAAAAGATAATAAATACCAGATATATAGTCCTTTGTATTGAAAACAAAACATAGTTCTTAATCATGGATAGTGTGATCTGAGTTAAAATCTGTGCGGAATATTTAATTTTATTTTTGTGGATTATGATTAAGTTGTACGTGGAAATCGTTTAATTGAACTGTATGAACAAAAATTACTGTTCAACATGTACACAATTTTTACTTCCTGGTGAACATTTAATAACTTTTTAGACTTCCCCATATCTTTTGCCCGTAGTTCTTCTAATAATCCTATGATGTGTCGCCATCTGTTGACGAAACGTCAAACACCACCAGCGTGAAGTTAGGCATCTACTCGATACTTCGTGACCTTGGGACGCAGTCAAGAAAGTCAAGAAGTTTGCAGCAGTATACGCGAGCGCGGCTACTGTCGCGCTAATGACATTTGTCAAAAATAAATGTCAAAAAATATGGACACGGTACCGTCTGCGCGTTGCTGCCGTTTTCGCCCGTGAACCGCTCGAATTTCGTGTGGGGTACCCTGCCCGGTCGTCCGCCAAACATTTCTGCCCACGTCGCGCCGTTTACCGTTGGTTTCTGCCATTTCCGACCCACGGACCCAGTTAAAATGGTCGCCCAGACATGCTAGAGTCCCTGCAAATGTTTTTGTTCCTATTCAAATCGAAGTATCGGCGGAAATGTCCTACTGTAGCCACTGTACTGTGTTCTTTTGTTTTCCTGCTCGGTGTGGCGTGTTCCCTGGTTACTGCCAAGTGTCAGGACAACGGCGACTGTGGCCCCCATGGCAAGTGCATTAACGACACCTGTGTGTGCTCCGAAGGCTGGCAAGGGGCCCAATGTCAATTTTGTGCTGGAAAAATTCGGTAAATGAACCAGTTTTGTCTTTTCCTTTTTGTACGCCTACTTGTTTTGCTTTGTTTGGAATAAATCCGGTTTAATTACATTATTTGATATTGGTGTACGTGCAGCTTTTTTTATGTTGATGGCATAATTTAGTGTTTTTGTTTAGTGGCCATGGACACTGCAAACTTTTCTTTTATTTAATTTAACATTATATCGGTACTCATTATTAGGTTAGGTATCTGTCATATACAGAAAAGCAATGTTGCCAGCATTCCACTGTAACAGTAATAAAAACGAACCATTTTTATAACGTATAAGTAGTCATTTGTTTAATTTTAGATGGCATTTGTTGTTTATTTTTTTTCATTTGTTAAATTCAAGAGGAAATGTTTTAAATTCCAGCGATGCATTATTACAAACTTTTTTTGTTGTATTTTGTAAAGGATGTGAATTACAGAATGAAATTTAAACAAAAGATATTCGCGCAATTGTTTTCGCCAATTTAGATAGTCATCTGACCATTTCAATGCAATAATGATTCTGTAGGACCAATATCTGTTACGTTGATAAACAACTCTACTTATTTATCTTGTTTCATCAGCCCGATGTTCACCGATGTGAAATTGAGTATAAAAGGGTTATTGACACATTTTAGAAACATTAATCTGTTTTTGTTATATTTTTTATTTTTACAAGTTCAATTAGCATTCTAATTATAATATTATTAAACGAACTAAAATTGTATGATGTATGTTTGTACCGTGCGTTCAAAAATGGTTGACCGTAATAAAATTGAGCAAAGGTACATATTTTCGCTCTAAGCTTAATTCTATCTAGTTATTCCTTAGACCAGTGGTTTCCAACCTTTTTGTACCATCCCTCCCTTTTTCAAAAAAAAATTGTTGTGCCCCCTTCAATTCTCCTAACAATGTAATTTCCAAAATACTGTCCAAAATACTGTGGGTTAGAAAACAATATACCATATTTTATATAAAATAGTTTTTATACATCAAAAAATATTTATTTATTATAAGTATTGATAATTGTACTACATTTAACAAACCCTACAAAATTACAGAAAAAAATAATATATAATATAAAAATGTTTTATTCAACTGTAATGCAATATTAATGCGATGGTTGGGTTTGTTTTTGAGCGTAAATTTTCTCAAACTGTGGTGTCATTGAAGATATCATCGCTGTTCTTAGTTCATTTTCAATCACTAAACGTGATCGATACTTTGTCTTTAACACGGGTACAGCAGAAAACCCAGTTTCGCATAAGTAAGTGTTACTTATTTATCTTTCTTTACTTGTAGCCAAAACGTAACAAATGTTATTTTCTTGTTCAAACATCTGTTTTAATATGCTGTCATAAGTCGATTATTATTTCTTGTTCTGATGTCGAAAGTCCAAAAGCTTCATACTTCTCAATCAAAAACGGATTTCTTATCCATTCATATTTCGACATGTTTTTAAAATAAAACAGAATTGCTTCAATAGACTGGTCAAGTGATTATTAATAAAAACTTTACTTACATCTATTTCATCTGCAGAAATACGGTTATTTTAAAATTGGGAAACATGTCAAAATTATTATTTTTCAATGAAATTGAAATTATTTTTCAATTATTTCCAATTTTTTCATAAATGCAGTAGCCTTGTCTCTCTGCATCAGAGCATGAATTTGAGACCCTTGCATTGATTTATTTAAAGCGATGAGTTTTTCAAAAATATCCACTAAATACGCAAGTTTTACAAGAAATTTTCTGTCATAAAACAAGTTTGCTTCATCTCTGTTATTATCAGTCAGAAATATTGCAATCTCTTCTTTTAATTCAAAAATCCTTCGAAGAACATTGGAACGAGAAAGCCAACGTACCTCACAATAATGTATTCTTTTTATAATATATGTATTATAAGAAGTGCTCTATATTCTGCACCCATGTCATCACACAATTGTGCGAAAATCCTTCTTCTTAATGAACTGATTTTAATAAAATTTACAACTCTTATAATAACTTCAAATACTGTTAGTAGATCCTCAGTCATTTGTTTTGTAATAAGTGATTGTCTATGAATTATGCAATGTGTCCAAATTGCACGAGCAGCCACCTTTCAAACTAGTGCCTGTAGACAAGCGTTTTTTCCTGCCATAGATGGAGCTCCATCTGTGCATAGCCCAATAGAATTTTCCCACGGAATGTCGTTTTCATTAAAGAAATTATCAATCATATTAAAAACTTCACTTGCTGTAGAATTGCTTTCAATAAGTTTACAGAATAACACATCTGTATCATCAGTTTGGACAATATATCTTACATATGTAATCAAATGTGCATCTTTAAGTACATCTATTGCTTCATCTATTTGCAACGCGAAATAAGATAGTTTTAGTTTTTCTATTAATTGATTGCAAAGATCTTCAGAAATATTGGAAATTCTTCCCACCCTATTATCTGCAAGTGGATTTTTATTTGTTTGTTGTATTCAAATATGATATTTTGGTAACAGCTGCATGCGCCCCTTACAACAATTTTATGCCCCCCGTAGGGGGGCGTGCCCCACAGGTTGGAAATCACTGACATAACACCCAAAATTGCTTGTTAGGGAGCTATTGACGATTTCCTTAAACCTATGGTGAAATATGGGATTGTGTTTATTAATGTAATTAATAGCCAGTATGTAGGGTATACTGTCTTCTAATTTGGAATGAGCAATTTTTTATACGGTATGCTTCCTATTACTATCCGTTTTTTGAAATGTTCGAACGTGAAAATCTCGATTGTTTTAAATTGTACAGCCTATATTTTTTTGTTACCCTAATTTGCTGTTCTTTCAATTGCCAATACCATTCTCTATACCCAAAGTTGATAGTTTAATAGGTATGATTAATTTAATTACCAACTCAAATATTTTTTAAGGTAGCCATGTAATGTGAAAAAAAGCAACGCTGCATTATTGTTTATTATTTATTTAGTTCTTTACTGGATGATTTTAATTTTGGAAGAATGTAATAGAAATTACCTTTTTGCAAGTCCGCTTTACAAGGAAACACACCCAGAAAGGCGTCATCCAAGAGAATAATTATTTAAAATTCTCATTGAGCGGTGTAAGAACAGGCCAAGTGGATTACCTAAGCTAGAACAATCTGAAACACTTAAGAAAAAAATTAAAAACACTACGAGTTTCAAAGAATGTCTTGTTTGAGTCTTATTGAGTCTTTGAGTCTTATTTGCAATGTTAGAGCGTTTAGAACAATCTGAAACATTTAAACGAAAAAATCTTGAAAAATAATGGAGGACTGGAAAAGGACAGCCTCTATGTAATTTATACTATAACTTGCTTTCCAGGTTGTGAAAATTTGGAATAAATTCACAACCTAAATACTTAAAATAATAGAGAATACGAAAAACATTTTTATAATTTGAAATAGGGGGTAATTCTAAAAGACGGTGATGAAAAGAGGAGGTGATAAAAAAAAGTAAAGGATGGTGTGATGTAAATTGTATTTATCTGTTTATGTTCTACTGTTCCTTATGATCCAAATTATTACAAAGCTACAAGTTTTTGGGCAATGGACCGACTTATTAGCAATAGCGAAATTCAACTTGTTCACAGAAATAAAGTACAAAAACTAATGAGAGAAAATAAAGCACCAAAAAGTAACATTCGGAAAGGATTCTATAGAACTTAATTGCATTAACACCATATGAGGTTTTTCGCTCAAATGAAATGGCATCGAACAAATGTGCAATTATCACCTCAATTATGATTTATATTCAATATTTAGTCTGTTTCTTCTTTTAGTCCCTTTCGGTAAAGTACTTTCTGAGAGATAAGCTCCAAAACGTATGGATGATTATGGGTATTATCGAATTAGGTTAAACTTTAATGTAATCATTTTTCAACCAATTAGAATCAGTCATGGGGTTGTATCAATTAAAATGTAAAATACTCATGTACATATGTTAATTGGTTGTTCTGACAACTTATCGTATAAAAATTGTTTTAAAATATTTAGGACGATGTGTACAGCGTTTACGGTCATACGGTTCATATGACTCCACCTCGATTTACAAGAACTAACCAATCGCGAACTTGGAACACAGGAAACGGATCTCCAGAAGCAATATGCCTTCAAGTTGATCGCCCTGGAATCTCGATTGTTGGAATTGGTGTTTACGGAGGCGTTGGTCATTACGAATGCGATTTGGAGATCCTAGAAGATGTATAAGTCGAACCTATACGTTTTCTATTGAAATGTTACAATTTATTAATTTGTAGCAAAACACCATGGGTGCCACGGAAGGAGCGCACACTCATACCCAGCGCTGGAATTGTTTAGAATCTGTAAAGCATTGCTTTGAGAGCACGGACTTCAACCCTGACATAGCGGAATTGAAATTTCACAGACCTGTGCCGGTTAAAGAAAACGTCAAGTACGCTATACGATTGAAAAATCATGGAGGAAAAACCAATAATGGGGATGGGGGGTTGAGTTCTGTTAAGGGGTCCGATAACACGACTTTTACTTTTTCCACTTGTCCGTTAAGTTTTAATGGAACCACTGTTGCTCGTGGACAAATACCAGTGATTTTATACCAGAGGTATGCAATTAGTGAAAAGTGTGAATATATCCATTAATAATTTTGTAATTTGACAGTAATCCAGTTGAAACAGCTAGAGCATCCAGTGCAAAATTGGAGAAATTAGCAAGACAAGAGGCAATGTCTATGACAAAATCAATAGTAGAAACATCCTGCAACCTTTTATCCATGGCAAGAGAAAAAGCTGATGAAGTACCTTCAGTGAATATACTCAGTAACACGAGTATAGTTAAAATCTTACTGCCATTAGTGATGGCTCATATTAGCTCATTAGCTAACAATAATCCCAGAGTATGCTTAATTGGAAAAGTATATTGTTCTGTTATCTAACTGTGTACGTATTTTGCAGTGTGCGGTGGAAATTCTAAACTTGATACAGGAGATGTTACCCCATGTCGCTGCGTTAAATTTAATAGCAGGTAGCATAATGCCAGATTGTACAGGATCGGGAAATTTGGATCTGGATGGCAACATTAGCACCACTAGCCAGCATTACGCTTGCGTTCAAAGCGAACATCCCTACAAGCCTGCAAACGTTTCTAATTATCGGTAAGTACTTTGCCAATACTTTTTGAAAATCTAGAAAGCACGAATTTGGGTATAGAACATCTGAAGTGAACTTTGAATATTATTGCATTTGCAATTGTCTTGGTTGGCGTGATTTAACTCCTTTTCTCCTTTTAGCGTTAAGTTCCCAGAAGCAGTAAAGTGGATTGGTGTTGAATTCGATCCAAATTGTTCCACTGCACAACCCGAAGATACATTGCAATTGTACGTTCCCTCAAATTGTGGCCAAATCGTTGACCATAAAGATTGCCCTGACGCATATTCTTTACCCTATTGGTCTGTTACCCAAAGATTTTCCCCCGCGTAAGTTGCCGTGTCTTTAAGTAACCGTTTTGGAAACGTTAAAATCAATCGATTGCAGAAATCCGTGGCCACAAAACGCTATCCTCTTGCCAGGGAACGACGTCGTCTTTTCCTTGGAAACGGCATCAGATTACTTAAAGAAAAACGACGTGAGTTCTTACGGATTTCGCGCAATGGTTATAGGTTACGAGTGGCCAGCAACTGTCAATTCTGAGCTTAAACATTTGGAATCAGAACTGGCTTTCTTGGGAGGGATGTGCGCCGCCAATATGATCAAGAAGGATCTTCAGCTACCAAATGTGCCGGGTAAATTCTGAAGCCTTTCTTTGCTAGAAATCAAAGGTAATTTTCAAATTAATTTTCAGGACACTCCAATAACGTAGAAACAGAAGAAGCTGCTGAAGTTGTCGCCCAGAGAACGTTGGTGAAGCATGGTACCTTATTGGCAAAGGGATTGGCAATCAGCTCTCCTCCAACCATTCTGCAAGCTTTGGATGGGACACTTCCGTATAGGTAAGTCTTTTTATTTGATATTCTTACTAGAAATATTAAACTGTGAGTGAAAATCTATTAGCAAATTTTGTATTTGCTGCACAAATTTAATAATCTGATCGTGTTTTATACCAAATGTTATGTTACAATTTGTCAATTAGAATGTCCATCACAGTGTAAAACTGTGATATTTCAAGTACGCTTTCTATATTTTAAACTCAAAAGATTGCAACGACATTCTTGAATAGAATTATATAGCTGTGTACATTGTCACTACGTTCAGTTTACGATTATGTACGTACTATCATTGGAAGATAACCCGTGAGAAGGACCAGTTATCCTAAGCAGGTAAGTTATGTGACATTATTATAATATTATTCTTATACTTATGCCAAATGCTTGATTGATCTTTAGAAATTCGCAGAAACAGTTCAGTTCTGTTTTATAAACTGAACTTCGGCTATTCTCGGTTGAGCCTTTTTCAAGAATAGAAATTAAATTTAGTAACTTTTCAACCCAAGAATTGGTTAATTCTCGTTAAATCGTCAAAACAAGTGTTTCTAACCTATTTCCTACCTTGTGATGAGTTTTGGGTTTATCGTGATGATTTGTTTGAATTATATAAATACCTTATATAACCACTTAAAATAGTAATAACTTAAATAATAACTTAGTAATAAAATGTTCGAGCTGCACAATTCTGTTCGACGATCTGGTTTTGTTACTTTTACTGCCCCAGTTAAAAGTACATAATTCTACTTTTACTGTTTTAACCTTACCTTTTTTACTTTCTCTTACCCGGAGGTATAAAGAGGAAGTAATGCATTCAGTCCAAAATTTCGATGGTGAGATTTTGACATATCTTGATGAATTATGGTATTCTAAGACCAATGGTACCATTTTTGATCATTGGTCTGTGCGTCCGTAAGACATAGTTTTTGGCCTGGACATCTACGACTTCTAATCATTTTAGGTAAAAAAGTTTCAAATAAAATCTGCACGGTTTCAGTCTTTCTCTCTTCTCTATGTATTTTCATATATTCCCATTTCCCATTTCTTCAAAACGCTATGCAACTTCAGATTTTGAATGGGAACACCCTGTATATTATTACATTTTTCCTTATGGAACTTATGATCTATTTTATTAAACATACATTTGACCAGAGTCGCACCGTTTAGGAGTTATTGGACATTTTTTACAAAAAATTAGCTTAGCATAGTGATACGGCAATGCGAATCCTAGCCGTCTTAAAGTTTATTTCAGTAAAAAAAAATTCTAATAAAAGTTACAGTACTTAGTCCCCTCTATAGCATAATGTTATTTTTATATATACAGACTGTCCCATTTCTTCTAGACGCTATGCGACTTGTTTTTTTTAATGGAACACCCTGTATATTATTACATTTTTGAGTTCCTTATGAAATTTATGATCTATTTTATTGAATATAGATTTGGCTAAAGTCGGAACCTTTAAGAGTTATTGGACATTTTTTAAACGGTGCTACTTTGGCCCAATGTACGTTTAATAATATTGGCCATAAATTCGACAATAAATTTAAAAAAATGTAATAATATATAGGCTGTTCCGTTTAAAAAAAACTGAAGATTTAGTTTTTTAAATGGAACATTTCCTATATCATTGCATTCTTGGATTCTTTTTTGAACTCTAAATCAAATATTACAGCCCTGTAATATTTAAAATTGCTTGTTAGTGTAATCAATAGTCAATACGTAAATATACTATCTTTTACTTGAATGAGCAATTTTTTTATATTTATACCGGTGTCAATGGTGCGATTTTGGCTAAACGTATGGTTAATAAAATCGACGATACATTACCAACAAGAAATTTAAAAATGTAATAAAACACAAGTTCTGTTTAAAAAAAAACTGAAGTTGCATAGCGCCTAAGAGAATATATGAAAATACTTCTAACAGAAAATAGAACTGATACAATAAAAAAATTATTTGAAACTTTTTCTTTAAAATGATTAGAAATAGAAGTGTTAATCACAGATTGACAGACTGATGAAGAGACAGACAGAAAGATGAATGGATCAATTTCAAAAAATGGTATCATTATTTTTAGAATAGTCTAATTC
>JAWQRJ010005418.1:0-10258 GCA_033557515.1 Diorygopyx duplodentatus
GATAAATGTTCATTGAAAAATATTATAACTGATTTCTTAAATTTTAACGCGTATATATTAAAAAATCGATCAAAAATTCAATTTTTATTTTAGATGTGCAGTTTTTTAAGAAATTTATACTGGATATATCATATAATAATATGATTTTCCAATTACTTCATGTGATGTGGAAAGAAGCTTCCCCCGATATAAAGCTTTGTTTCGAGATAATCAAAGAAGTTTTACTGTCGATCATTTAAAAAAATATTTATATGCAGTGTAAATAAATGATTTTAATATAAACTTAATTAATTGTAAATTGTATCAAAAAATTTGTGTATTAAAAAATTTTAGTAAATATATTGCGTTTTAAATAAATATTTCACCTTTTTTGTTAAATATTATATTTAAAAATTTGCCATTTTTAAATAAATAAAGATCCGGGCCCTAGTAATATAGCAGCATTTTTTTTAATTACTTTTATGTGGTTTTGACGAGCGCTGTATAAAACGTAACTTTATCGTTTGACGTAACCGTTTGCCGTTGCAACGATTGTCATCGTCGAATGTTTCCAGGTCATGAGACTAGAATCTCGAGGCAAGTACGGCAACCGCATGCACACGGGACGGTCGCCCTCCATCGATAGCAACGACGAAGATATTAGGATTAGGCTGGACGACCCGTCGCTGCGGCTGACGTTGAACGACTCGCCGAGCCCGCAGTCGGAGCTCGCCGAGATCGACTTCCGGGACGCGTGCAGCCGGAAGAAGTCCCTGGAGGTCGACGCGACCGCCAACGCACACCAACGACCAACGCAGCTGCCCAACCACGTTTGACAGTAGGAATTTGTACTTTGTTACACGTAAAAGCGTAGCGAGGTATCCTCGGAGCGAGGTTAAGGTAACCTTCGTGACGATCGGTTGCGTTAACTCAAAGTGTGGGCGATTTCGAGCGATTGATTCGTCGAGTCAATCGAATTTCCCACATACGTTATAGCAGCCTTTATTAAGTAAAGGTTACGTTAACTTCAGTGTAAGGTTAGAAGTAATTTTGGAAAGTAGATAAAAGTATGTACTGTAGATAACTTCATTAATTTTGTTGAATATTAAGTTAATTGAATGCCACTTTACGTTCTCATAAAGAAACTTCGGCACAATCATTGTCAAAGGAAAAAAAGAACCGTACTCTGTGTATGTAAAATATGTTTCTCTCTCTAAACTTTTTAGACTTAAATTATTCCGTTTACAGTACTTAATTTAGCATTTTTATTTTCACTTGAATACTTTAAGTAATTGTGATTATTTTCTGCTGAAAATAACAAACATTATTTCAGCAGACAATTATTATGCTAACCTAATACCTACTAAGAGATATAACACCGTGAGTTTAGTGTTCACATAAGAAAAACTTTTTTAGTGTCCTATCTGTGTTAAATAATATTAATAAAATTGTAATGAACCTAACGGTAAGATATACATACCTATAGTACATATGTGTAGTACATCCTGGATTTGAATTTCAAAGTTAACTTGATCGGGATCTGGGAGTCTTTGCATATAAATTTCTTACCAAAACTTAAAAAAGAAGGTCCAAAAATGATATTTTACAATCCGTCTAAGTGTACGATCTATTTCTTTCAATTTGGAAAACTAAAATTCAACATTTTTCGAGAATATCTGAATTTTTCTTTTTCAAATTAAAGATTTAACGTTAGTTTTAATTTTTGTGATGATATAAGTCTATCTTCCAATCCACATTACGATATATTGTGTTAAAAATTAGCGTAGGCTGTGTATTTACGTATTTAATTAAGATTATTAATTTCCATATTTTTACTACTAATGAGTATTTTCAACACGGCTTTCTAGAGATTATTTAATACATAAAGTATATTTAAAAGAATTGATGAATATTTAATAATTATTTATGTATATCTGGTCGATAAATTGTGTAAATACCTAATTTATTATTATTAATCTTTTAAGTGCAATCCTGTTTTCTCTTTATAGTCTTTATTTCTACGTATTTTAGTTGAAACTACTACATTCCTCTACACCTTTCCTCAACTTCTTAACTTTCAGTTACGCTTTTTAAGTTTTATATAAAAAAAATTAAGAAAATATGTGCACTAGTTAATAAATACTCTTGAGAATTTGTTAAAATGTATTTTAGAACGTTTTATTAAACCCTATGATGATTGATGGTAATTGATATAATTTTAAATCAGCAATAACCTGATATTCATGTAATTGTTCAACTTGAAATTGTATTCAGTATTTTTTTGTGTCTGATAAAGTATTGGTTACTCTGTGTATTATTTTTTTAAAAATAATAAACAAAGCCTTCAAAGGATGTCTTTATTATTTGTCCACATTGCATTTAGTACCTGATAGACGGTGAATCTAAAGAAGGGTTTTTTGAAATTTTGCTTCGAATGAAGGCGAACGCTAAACAAATAGCGAAACAATTGGGTTATAACAGTTTCAGTTTCAAGATAAATACTTATGTATTTTATAAATATATTTATTAATTTACTACTATAACAATAACTTAAGCTAACTCACTTCCTTCAAAATATGCCTTTCTATGTACAATAGGTAAGTGTTTTTGTCTGAAAAAATAGTTTTCATTTCCCATAACACTATAGTGTGATTCGCCAGCTTTTCCCAGCAATGTTCGCAGCGCTTTGTTCCGCTGCAGTAACTTATCGTAAAATTCCTTTCCGCCCTCGACGAAAATCGGATCTTGCTCTTTTAAAAACTTGTCGATATTTTGCTCGTACTGCATCTGAGTGAAATCCTTGAATAAGGCGTAGTTTCCAAAAGTAAATCCAGCGACCAACCCGTACAAAACAAATCGAACACTCCTAGGTTTCGACAACATATTTAGCTTGGTATTGAGTATCATACTAAGACCGTAGCACATGAAAATACCAAACGTTCGGTAACAGGTGTCCAATAGAAATTTGGCTGAAGAAACCATTTTCAGTTCTCGCGCCATACCGTACATTTGCGCATTTTCTGAGAACACCATCGATTCTAGAAGTTGCTTCCCATCGTCTAGTTCCCATAATACCGATTCCTCATTTATTTTTATTTGGCTCCTATCGATTGAGTCTATGTCACTGTGCGTAAAAGTCACTGGTATGCCAACTAAACCACCATACTTGGTGTATCCAGATCCTATGTGATATACATCGAAACCGTATACCATAAATGGTTTGTATTGGTGGCGATCATTTTCTGAAATCTAAAATTACAATACACAATTTTTTGGAGAAAAAAGGCAAAAAAATGCAAGAAATAACTACGTAGAAAAAATATTTTATACGGCAAATTGTTTATGTAAAGAAGGATATTGCTTATTCCAACTATTGAAATGTCTGATAACTTTAGTATTTTAGATTTATTTATTTTTTCTGCATTCCTTGATATGTTTTTGGCGGTAATACAGATAACGTGCTAATGTAATGGTTTGAATAATTTATTATTCAACACAGTACTATAATATACAACTATAAAAAATAGGAAAAATTAAAAACATTTTCAATAATCTTCTTGGCTTTCTGGTGGTTACCGCGTCGGTGAAGAAACTCTCCGTTGACGTTTTGCCCTTCATTGGCTATTACCATCTCTTTGACTGTCTTTCTTTGTTGTTTGTACTTGTCATAGTTTTCCCTCGTTTTGTTAGCCAGGTACTTCTTCCATGCTCGTTTCTTTTCCCTTACTTTTTTTATCCACTGCCCCCCATGCGGCTCTCATTATTATATTCTTAAATTTGTCCCATTCTTTGTCTATGTCCTCCGATTCTTCATTGTTTCTACTTTCCGCAATTTGTCTTACAATTAATTCTTGGTACTTTTCGACCACTGTCTCTTCCTTCAATTTGTATGTTCTTATGGTTTGAAATTTTATTTTCCTTTTAATCTCTTTCTGCGAATTGCTATTTTCTTGCAGTTGCTTTTCTTTCGCTACCACCAGATAGTGATCACTGTTGATTTCTGCACCTCTTTTCACCCTTACGTCTTTTATCATTTTCCTCTGGCTCCTTTCCACCAATATACAGGTTGTCCCACCGGGAACTGCTGCGATCGATTATGGAAAAACTGTAGTTAGGAGAAATCTGAAAATTTGGCAACGTACTTATATCGATGGGGGCCATACGGCTAAAATATTTTCAAGATGGTGGTACCTCCGGTTATACCCGAAGTAGGTGCCAACTTGCTTATTTTATTACATTTTTTGATTCTGCGCAAGATTCTAGACAGATTTCGTGTATTATGTCTTATATCTAAACCTAAGCGTTTTTGACATTCAATTTTTTATGTTAAAAATGACGTTTGCAAATTTTGCTTTCTCGAGATCTCTTATTTTCTGGCTCCACGTGTACCATTCACCACCTACTTTCAACGTCTGGTATCCCATTTATAAAAATATTTTCAATAAGCTGACGGTTCTGGTTATACCAGAAGTTGACAACAACTTTGTTAATTTAAATGGTATAGTCCAAATTTTAATTTTTTCGTTTTCGAGCTATTACATTTTTTGCAAAAATTAAGCAACCCCAGAAACATTTTAAAAAATCGAATTTTCATAATTAGACTTATGCGATAATGTTCATGCTACATTAACCATTAGTTAAGACATTGAACTTTTCAGAAATACACCTGGCGGGACATTCTTACCTACATTTTTTACAAAATTGAATTTTGAAATAAGAAAACTTTAAATGATAAAAAGTGTATATTTTAAATACACCTACCAAACATTTTTGTCTTATCGAATGTAGAATTAAAATCCTCCATAAACGGTATTAGGTTTCCCTATACCTAAAACGTATACTTTTCCGATTATGTAAGGTTTTTAAGCTCTTGTTGCAAAAGCGATCTTTTGACAATACATTCATTTTTTGTAAATTGGGTTGCCTACAAATTAGTTATCATTTTTGATGCTTATGTAACTTAGGTTGGTTGATTTCATATTTAGGGTGAAAAATTAATGCATCATTTGGATATTGAGTTATCAAGATATTTCACATGTTTAGTTCTTGACAACGTGGACAAGTCCGTACTGTGTTCTAAAATGGCAACTAATAATTACTCCATTGTTGATATTATAACTTTATTTATTATTCATGATCAATGCCAACAAATAATAAGGAGAACCTGCAGGACATTTAACGAATTTTTTTTTGCCGAATTTACCACCACTTGCAAAGCAAGTGGGTAAATGTAGTGGCACTTGACACTGCTTGCATTGCCACTTAGTCTCTTTCCTAATTTTATGAGAATAGCAAACGCGGCATATTTTTGTAGGGTGTAGCTTCGATATTGTGGATGGAATTTTCTAAAAAGGTAACCTCCATCGTCTCTTACAATTTTATAGATTCTATCGTTAATTTTTTCAACTATTCTACCTTTTCTCCAAATACTTTTTGGTTTTAATTGATAACAAATGTTTTCATTGATCGAAAAATCATTTCTAGTTACAGTACCTCTGTCATAAGTATGTCTCTGCTTTTTTTTTATTTGTGTCCATAACACCAATAAATGCATTTTTATTAATAAGTTTAGGTTTTAGTTTTTTTTCATACACGATCAAATTATTTCTTAGATTATCGATATTCATATTTGTGCCGGTGTATAATTTTTATAAATTGGGGTATTTCGATACGCAAAATAACGAAACATACACATCTTCGCGATCCTCCAAAGATCTCCTTATTAATCCCTTAATGATTTGTATGGTTCTTTCAGCTAGACCATTGGATTGTTGGTGATGTGGTGATGATAAATTTATTTCAAAGTTCCATTTCTTAGAAAATTCTTTATATTCTGTACTGTTAAACTGTTTGGCACTATCTGATACCACTATCTTAGGCATTCCGTATCTGGCAAATATTTGATTCACTTTCTTTTATAGTAGTTAAATCATTATTCAAACTTATGACTTCGGGATATTTTGAATAGTAATCTACCATCAATAGGAATGTTTTCCCTTTTAATTCATAGATATCCATTCCAACTTTCTGCCATGGTTCCACTATTATTTTGTGTGGAATCATAGGTTCTTTTTTATTTGATTTCCAATATTTATTGCATTTTTTGCACCTTTTTATTAAATATTCCAATTGTGAAGTCATATTAGGCCAATAAGCTGCGTTTTTGGCTCTTAAAATGCTTTTTGTTATACCTAAGTGACCTGTACGAATGTCTTTAAGAATTTTATTTTGCCACTTTTGAGGTATACCGTATGTTATGGACTATAAGACGCACCTTAATTTTTAAGCAATTTAAAAAAAAATAGGTAACGGGATTTTGAGTATAAGACGCACCTGAATTTTGGAGGCAATTTTTTGAAGAAAAAAGTGCGTCTTATAGTCCGTAAAATACGGTAATGATTCGTTGGTTCATATATATCAATTTATTTGTTTACATTGTTATTTCAGAATGAAATCTGTAAAATTGTTTCAAATTACTGGACAGTTTAATAATTGACTTTGGTCAGCCATTTATTATGAAACTCCTCACAGCTTTTAATTCTTCATCTTTGTCTGTTTCTTCTTGTAATTGTTTTAATCTTTCATCTTGTATGTTAACATTCTTTACTATAACACAAACATGTGCTCCGAAATCAATTTTTTCTTTGTAGATTTCATTTATATTAGCTCTTGACAAAGTGTCTGCCAGTATTAATTGTTTTCAAGGTTTGTACACTAAGTTAATTTGAAGTGTTTGTAATGATAAGAGCATCCTTTGCAGTCTCGCAGGACAATTATTTAAAGGTTTCTTTATTATGGTTATTAATAGTTTGTGGTCAGTTTCAACAGTAATTAGATTTCCATAGGCATATTGATAGAATTTATCCAAACCAAAGCACACTGCCAATAACTCTTTCTCAATCTGCGCATAATTACGTTGCATTTCATTTAAAGCTTTCGAAGCAAACTGTATACGTCTATTTTCTTGTAGCAACACTGCTCCTAAGCCATAACTAGATGAATCAACCGAAATCGTTAAAGGTTTCTTTTTATCAACGTATTTAAGAATTGGACTGTTGATAACTATCTGTTTTAATTCTTCGTATGCCTTCTCTTGAGCATTTTTTTGGGTGGCTTTCTCGCTTTTCTTACCGGTTCCACTCACGACGAGAAGCCCCGAGTGTGAATTGTATAGTGAGTAAATTAATAAATTTTGTTTAATCAGTTTTCAGTTAATCGAATTTCATTAAAATCGACAATTAAAAAATCAATAATTTCTTAAAATAATGCTTCGGGTATCAGTAAACTTTTATACTAAAAACAGTCTACTTTTATTGATAAAATCTGTTCCACCTATTAGGACTCATCGTTTATGCAATAAAATTAAATTTTCTATAAAACTTACCCCAACCATTGCTACAACTTTATCGAACTTTTTCTTTAAACTTTCTGACACAGGTACCGACATTCCATGCCTGAAAATACGAAGAAAAGTTATCGTTTATGACCTAACCTAAAAACACCGGGTGCTTACTTGTAGAGTCCAATAATTTCTTTATACTTATACAAAAATATGGTGTTCGGGAAAACGTTGGCGCTAAATACTGTTGTTCCTATCGCAAGCGTGCTGTACATACAAAACGAACGCCCGGTATCCGTTAATAAAAATTTCCCAAATCTCTGGAAAGCCATTTTTTAAAATTAGACCAAATGAGCATTAGTGATTTTGCTCACCGTTTAAGGAAGGAAATTTACAAAAAAAAAAAACGTTTGAAAATCCTGAAACTCGATCATAATTTCGATAATACAAATACGGTGCCACTGAAATTATTATTTGGCATTTTTGTTTATTAGGATAAATGACCGGCGAAATAAATTTTATTGAATTCGGTGTCCGATGTTGCAATCGCGAAATAATAGAAATGTCAAAAACGTCATCGAGCGTTCCAGAATTTCATCAGATATTCGTCAACAGGTCCAGTCGATAAAATGTGATTGAGTGGAGCGCACTTGAAATTCTAGTGTACCCCGAAGTTTTAAATGCGAATACCCATGAGGTTCAAGATGTACTTCGCTAGCGGTGTTGTATTTCTGCTGTTGGTAAGCCATATCAGGAGCCAGGACCAGGTGTCACCCAGTCCGTCGAGCACTGAACATCCTCCGGTGAGCAATGCCACTGCGAGACCCGAAGAGACGAAAAATGAAAATTCAACGAGCAACGCTAAAGCCGTCGATCAAAATCAAGTCAGTACCAGTACGATTTTCTACGACATATCCAATACCACGGTTTCTCCTGTTGCGGGTGTAACGAAAACCGATGTAGCGGAAGTACCACCCGTTTCGTCGGCTACGGTGTCTGCAAACGCGACGTACACAAATGTTAGTTCTACTACTGCATCGGCAGACCCGGTTTTACCTGATAAAGGTTCTGCGGAAGATGAACATAACAGTTCGATGGCCATTTTTTTTGTATTATGCGTCTTAGCTTTGGGTATTATGTTGATACATTTAATGCTGCACACCGGTTTTCAGTATGTACCGGAAAGTATTGTCATTGTTTTTTTGGGGGCTCTAATCGGTTTGACTATGAATGCTTTATCGAATCGAAATATAAGCAACTGGAGGAAAGAAGAAGCTTTTTCCCCGACTGCTTTTTTCTTGATATTACTTCCTCCGATCATTTTCGAATCTGGGTATAATTTGCATAAGGGAAATTTCTTTCAGAATATCGGTTCGATTTTAGTTTTCGCGATTTTGGGTACGACAATCTCCGCTTTCGTCATCGGTTTCGGGATTTATTTCTTGGGTTTAGCTGACGTTGTATACAAATTAAGCTTCGTTGAATCCTTTGCTTTCGGCTCTTTAATTTCCGCCGTAGATCCTGTAGCTACGGTCGCGATTTTTCATGCACTAAACGTGGACCCGATTCTAAATATGTTGGTTTTCGGTGAGAGTATCTTAAACGATGCTATAGCCATTGTTTTAACGACTGCAGCTTTAGAATCGAACAATCCTTTCATCTCGACAGGCGAAGCAATCGTTTTGGGCATAAACAATTTTTGTCTTATGTTCTTCGCATCGGCAGGGATCGGTGTTGTTTTCGCACTAGTAAGTGCCCTTCTCCTAAAACACGTCGACTTACGCAAAAATCCGTCCTTAGAATTCGGAATGATGTTGGTCTTCACCTACGCCCCGTACGTCTTAGCCGAAGGCATTCACTTGTCGGGAATCATGGCCATCTTATTCTGCGGAATCGTCATGTCCCACTACACCCATTTCAACTTGTCGACCGTCACCCAAATAACCATGCAGCAAACATTACGAACCCTATCTTTCATCGCGGAAACCTGCGTTTTCGCTTACTTAGGCCTCGCGTTGTTCAGCTTCAAACACCGCGTCGAGCCGGCTTTGATCATTTGGAGCGTGATCCTCTGCCTTATCGGGAGGGCGTGCAACATCTTCCCGTTGGCCATTCTCGTCAATCGCTTTCGCGAACACCAGATCACGAAGAAAATGATGTTCATCATGTGGTTCAGCGGACTGCGCGGCGCCATTTCGTACGCGCTATCGCTGCACTTGAACTTCAGCGACGAAACGCGACACGTCATAATAACGACCACGCTGATCATCGTGCTGATAACGACGTTGTTCTTCGGGGGCTCCACTATGCCGCTCTTGAAGTTCATGCAGGCGACGAAAAATCCGTCCAGGAGGCTGCGCCGGAAGAAGAAGGACAGGGAGGTGACGCTGAGTAAAACCAGGGAATGGGGGCAGGCCATCGATTCCGAGCATCTGTCGGAAACGACCGAAGGGGAGATGGAGGTCTCGTTTGCGTCGTCGAGAATTAAGGGATTCGTGAAGTACGATCTGAAGTACTTTATTCCGTTCTTTACAAGGAGGTTTACGCAACAGGTAAGAATTTCTAATAAATATTGTGCGTGATTCATTTTAGTTGTGGATTAAAAGTTATTTTTGAACAGACAAAATGTAATCAAATAAAATAATAAAAGTGTAATTTCATTTTTATGGAACTGAGCTGTAGACTGTAAAGATTATAAATCAGGACATCTGTCTTGTTATCTAAACAATTTTCAATTTTATAGCGCAAAGTAATCTGGGAAAGTTTTGGAACAATCTAACTGATAACAAATATTATACTTACTGGTAGGTAAAATTTCTTTTACAACTATGCAGGGCGTATAGGAAATTATATTTTCCTAAATTTTTATTTGTTTATTATAAAGTATTTTATGCAAATTTATCACTGTTATTTCACATCCACTTGATTTTTTAACAACCT